>JAXFYN010000157.1:0-155798 GCA_036172215.1 Camellia granthamiana
ACACCATTACCGGAGGACTCCATGCACATTCCAAAGCCACAAATAATGACCCACGGTTATACAGGACTACAAATAGAGCTCAAAGCAGAGGCCACACCATTGCTGGAAAATAATCCAGGACACAAACAGCCAGACCATCACCGCCAGTCAACAAAACCAAACAGTGACCACCAACAAAACAAAGTTCGTACTCAGAGAAGCAAAGAACCATGAACCCAGCTTTTGGACCTGAACCGTAAAACCAGCACAGGGGTTTTGAATCTGCAAAGAACTATAAACACCTGGTTGCCCAGAACACATTCTCCCTCAAGGGTGAGGGAGATAACCATAGCCGAAACTCCATGGGTAACAACGGAGGAAGCTTTCTCTCTCTAGAATCTAGAGAGAGAAGCTCTCAACCTAATCCCCCTGGTCATCATCGTACCATCGACTCAAGCTCATAATTAACTCTGGATGAGACTCTCACAACTAGGAAGGTTAATCTATCGTGGCTCTAACTACTAATTTTATTAAACATGATTAACCATTGATGTATAGAAAAGTTTACTTATCTAATTTTCATATTATTTGACCATTGTACAACTCCGTCTAGCACCACATCAACCTTGAAAAGGATAATCATAGATTAGCTTTACCTTCTCATTGCATAACTAATGAATTCAACCCAAACTTTCGTCTGCCAAAGAGCTCACATGTTTTGAAACAAACTTCCATCAAGCCAATAGCAAACACCTACTATGTAAGTCCATCTTTCAAAAAAAGAAAACTTATCAAGGTGACATCTAAAACAACACCAATAATAACACTATAGTACAATTATAGAATGAAAGGTTTCGGATTTATTTTTCTAAGCATCTTCTTATCAGGATTAACATTAGTCACTCATCAGCTTACATGATCGTCCTCTCACTCAACAATGTATGTGGTTCAAGATCCTTACTACACAAAATTTCTTCACCTTTAACGGTAAGACAAATTTGGGGTGATACCACTAGATAATTGACATTACCATTATTTAATGCATGGGCTACTGGGGCCCACTTGGTTTTTTTGTGTGGGAGCAAAAGTTTAAAGTTGCTTTGTTACAGTGGGCCCTTGTGGGCTGTTTGTTTGAAATGCTTGTTTGAAATGCATTGGTGCTGGTAACCCACTGTTACGACCCAAACCCGGCCCTATGGGTTTAGCACCGTAACCGGCCAGTAATCCGTGATTACCGAAGGCCTGCTTAACAGTAATACAGTAAAACAGAGTACAGGGCCTGGCGGGAGCCAATACAGTAAATAAATAATGCCCAATGAGCTGTGACAGTCTGTATGCCAAAAAGATTTTTCATACATATATGCAGTCAGAGACAAAACAGCATCTACGTTATATACAAACATTTACAGTCATTCAGTACAGGAACCTACTCCCTTGATAACAGTACAGTAAGGTAGATAACAGTCTATACAGTGATACAAAACAGTACGGAGACAGACAGGGGAAACAAACACCCCAAGCCATAGCATGGCAACCTCGGAACCTCGCTGTGAGGCACAATAGTTGGCTTGACAAAACTGGAGTCTAACCCACGCCCCTAGCTCCGGTCGGGTGGCTGTGCACCTACATATATATATAAACAGTGAGCTAAAGCCTAGTGAATAACATAATGCGTAAAGAGGTTAAGAATGAAATGTCCTTACAGTAATGGAAACAGTTCATTGATTCAGTATATCAGTTATTCAGTCATATGTGGTACATCCATTAGCATAACAGTAACAGTAGGTCTTAAAAGACCGAACAGTAAATGATGGCCATCAGTTAGTAAACAGTAGTGGTTCCACGAGGGAACCGACAGAGATCTCTGTAACAGTAGCAGTAGCAGTAACAGTAAACAGTAGTTGCTAAGGATGCCACAATACATTTCAGAATATAGGACATACATTCAGTTAATTAACAGTAATCAATTCAGAAAACAGTTCAGTTAAACGGTCAGAAAACATTCTCAGTTGAACATATCTTTACACAATTGTTACTCACAGAGTTCTGGGAAATTAGCGCTAGAGCGTGTCCCCGAGAGCCAACTCTAAACAGTTAACAGATTGAACACACTCTAAGTTTCACAGTTGGGAAAGATAATAATTAACTCCTTATTATGCCTCGGTGTGTTCTACATCTATATCCTCAATAAGATGTCTTAAACTAGGCCTAAGAATGCCTAGAATGGAATGAGGATGCAAAGATGCACTTAGAAAACATTTTGCAAAATTTGCTGAAAATAGGCGCCTCGCTCGAGCGAGCCTTCCTTCGCTCGAGCGAGCTTGCAAAATCAAAGGCCTCGCTCGAGCGAGGAATCCTTCGCTCGAGCGGTCTGTAAAAATGCAAAAGTACTGGATGTTGAAATTTTACGCGCGATGCTCGCTCGAGCGGTGCCCTGGACAAAGGTGCTCGCTCGAGCGAGGAAGCCAAATTCTGGAATTTCTAGATTTACCTCCCAAGCTCAAACCAAGCATTCTACCACTCTATACTCGACCTCTTGGGCCCAAATTCTGGAAAACACATCTCAATTCAATATATAACAAGTTTCAAAGCTCAATTTGTGAATTCAAAGCCCAAGGGTGAGTCAATTAGATCCAAATTTCAAACCCATTTCCAAGAACAATCTTCAAACATGCCATGCATGAGTTTTAAAACCAATTGAAGCTTCAAAGCTTGCTCAAATGAGCTCATTTCTTCAAGAACATGGTGAGATCATGGATTATGGTCAGAAGATGGACATGCATGCAAGATTTCCATGAAATCAAACTCATAATTCCTTAATATACACATGCATGCAAAAGTTAAGCTACAATCCAACATGTATGAACTAAAACAAGACTTAACTCTATAATTTGGCATGGATCATGCAAGAATTAGCTTAAACTCACAATTAAGGGGGTTGTATTTTCTTACCTAAGTCTTGTATTCAAGGTTTAGGAGTCCAATTTGACAATTCTCTAACAATTCCTTCAATTCTTCAAGCTCATTCACAAGATGAGTTCAATTCTCTCTTAACTCTCTCTCTCTCTCTAACTTTGGTCGGCTATAGGCAACAAAAAGGCTGAGGAAATGGTTGTTGATCAAGTGTATACAAGCCTCTAAGTGTGTGAGGTAGTGGCCACTAAGTGGCATTTTGGTAAATAAACCAATTCATGCAAATTTAACTCATTTTGATCTAATTTAATCCAGGTTAATCATACCTAATCACATTTTGGATAAATATGCCATTAAATCACAAAAATTCTACTGTTCACAAAACACTAATCAATTTCTGGTTCGGCCGCCGATAAGGCCTTCAATTAACAGTTTAAGCATAAAAACACAAACAGATATTTAAACAATCGAACAGATAGAAATTCAATACAACAGGCACACTCAGTCAATTCAATTCCAGTTTTCAATCAGTCTGTTCAGTATTTCAGTTGGTTCAATTATCAGTCATAAGCAGTCTCAATTTCACAGTAATCGGTAACGGTGACGAGGGTTATTACACCCACGTGAATTGAATTTTTGGGCCTTCATCAATTTTCTGGGTATTGGTCAAAGTGAATAGGGTTAGTGGGCCATCCGTGGACCACCTATCCTTAATTGGCTGAGTTTTTTAGTGGGCCACGACTTCTTTGAGTGCTGCTGTTATTAGGCCTATGATGGATTTCAGTGCTTATATATTTCCTGGGCCCTAGATTTTGCAACTTGGTGTTCTTTTGATGGACTATACTGCAGATAAATTCACTTGGGTGAGTGGATTTATTTTTTGTAATTGGGATCATTTTGGAAAATTATTTTTGATTAGTCACTTTGCAGCGGTTCATTTATAGTTGATTATTTCATGATGATTGGTCGTGTGATCCTCATGTGACTCGATATGAGGTTAGTTTTGAGCCATCTCCACCAAGAGTGATTGGGGAGTCACTGTTTATGGGGAATAGTGGTTCAATAACTAGCCAAATTAGAGACTGGGAGATGAGCGGGAGGATAGCTACCAGTTTTCTGGTTGCTTCTTGTCTTCATGTGACCCATTCTAATTGATCGTATTGCCACGCCTGACACGGAGTGAAGGGCACACTGCCGTGGGGTTTGAGGCTTGTGATCTACCAAGGAAGGGACTGGAGGATGTGATGATTGCTCTTATGATTTTGTTGGCTATATATTGGTTTGTTGCTGGGGGGCTATTTGTCTTTCACTACAACTCCTTAGTACGTGGATTATGGTTTTGTGATCGTGCAAGCTTCATGTGACTTTGTTGGGATTTCTTGTGGGATAGATTTTTTCCTCTGTCACGGCTTTGGTTAAGTGGCTTGGAGGTCACGGTAGTGAGGAGTGGGATGCTTATTGGATTCCATGTGTTTATCTGCAGCAGAGACTGGGGATTTGTGGGGTTGGTTATCATTTTTGTTTCGGCTTAGGGGTTGTTATTTTGTTGATTTGTTGTTTTGTGTTTGTGTCTGTTGTGTTTATAAGCGTTGTGGTGTCTTTGTAT
Organism: Camellia granthamiana; assembly: GCA_036172215.1. Classification (NCBI taxonomy): domain Eukaryota; kingdom Viridiplantae; phylum Streptophyta; class Magnoliopsida; order Ericales; family Theaceae; genus Camellia; species Camellia granthamiana. The sequence continues at coordinate 4,499 of JAXFYN010000157.1, forward strand.
CTTTGCCCATATATTCACCTCAAGTTTCCATCTATTATCTCTGATGGTAGGGGTTACTTGGGGGCAAATAGGATATATGGGCAGAGTTGGATTTTTATTTGTATTTCTGTTGTTCTGGTGTACCCTTTCCTAGGGGTGTGTAGAGGTAGTTTAAGTTGGTTATCTTATTTTTTTTCTTATTGTTGGGCGTGCCTGGGGTATGCCCCTTGTAAACTTGTATAATTTCATTGTCTTTATTTTATGACTTACTTACCTAAAAAAAAAAAAAATTGACATTACCATTGACAATAGCTCAATGTAATTTAAATAATATTGTAGCCTATCAAACATGGTGAAAAAATCAATCTCAGCTTTAACCATATAACCTGTATCGGCACAATTTACACAATTTCCCTTCATAACTCTTATATATATATGTATGTATGTATATCTTATAAAACTTGAACTCATAATCCGAAATAGACATAATTAACAATTATCAATCATTCTAAATTGAAGGCCTTGACTAAACTCAATGGTACTACTAATCCAGTATATCAATAACTAATTATACTTGCTCCGTTATGGCATGCATCAAAACCAGCCCCAGACAATTGTTTACATTTCCCATATCCATAACTCTTACCTCATAACAATGATTTTTTTTTTTGGGTAAGTAAGTCATAAAATAAAGACAATAAAATTTACAAGTTTACAAGAGGCATACCCCAGGCACGTCCAACAACAAATCAAATAAAAAACAATACATAAACCAAATAGAAACTACTACTGCACCCCCCTAAGAAAGAGGGGGATATACAAGAACGGCAGAACACCAAAATAACCCAACTTTGCCCACATATCCATTTTGTCCCCAAGTAACCCCTATCATCAGAGATAATAGAAGGAAACTAGGGGTGGATATATGGGCAAAGATACAAATAAGCACCACAAACCTTGTAAAACACAACAGACACACTAACAAAGCTACAACCCTCAAGCCAAAAACGAAGGATGCAACCAACCCCACAAGCCCCCAGTCTCTACTGCAGATAAACACATGGAGTCCAATAAGCATCCCACTCCTCACAGCCGTGACATCCAAGCCACTTAACCAAAACCGTGACAGAGGAAAAAATCTACCCCACGAGAAATCACAACAGAATCACATGAAGCTAGTACGATCAGTAACCATAAGCCACGGACTTAAGAGTTGTAGTGAAAAACAATAGCCCCGCTGCAACAAATCAATACATAGCCAATCAAAACATGAGAGCAATCATCACATCCTCCAGTCCCTTCCTTGGTAGATCACAAGCCTCAAACCCTACGGCAGTGTCCCCATCACTCCATGTCAGGCGTGGCAATACAATCAATTAGGATGGGTCACATGAAGACAAGAAGCGACCAGAAAATCGGTAGCTATCCTCCCGCTCATCTCCCAGTCTCTAACTCGGCTAGTTATCGAACCACTATTCCCCATAGCAGTGACTCCCCAATCACTCTTGGTGGAGATGGCTCAAAACCACCCTCATATCGAGTCACATGAGAATCACACGATCAATCATCATGAAATAACCGACTACAAAAGGTCCGCTGCATTGTGGCTAATCAAAATATATGGGCTCACCAATAATATTAAGACCCAACACAAAATAAAAACCAATATACTATGAGCCCAAGAATTAGCCCATCAACCGTGGATAGTAGACCCAAATAGTAATATAACCATGATGTCCAAATGGGCCCCACCAATATCTTCTAAAAACCCAAATTGCCGTGGGCCCAAAATTTGTCCACTGCCAACAAAATTTGCCATGGCCTTTAAACGCCCACCAAAACCGTAGCCAATAAACAAATCAAATATCCAAAGAAAAAACCAACGTGGGCCCACCCACTCCCAAAACACAACCCACGGCCAAAACACACTTTACACCTAAAAAATTTGCTTCACTTTACACCCATGTGAGCCCCTCAAAAAATCAAATCAAATGGGACCCACAATCCACTCTTTATAATACCAACCACCAATAAAATCAGTAGTATCTTCAACAAAATCAAACTTGTGGGCCCCAAAACCAACAACTACCCGAATATATATATATAAAGCATATATATATAATATCCAAAAGCAAATAGCATAATCACCTTCAGCTGCACTTTGCACCATACATGTTGTCATTTTGCACCATAAAATACATCCAATATAATTTACCAACTTCAACCCACGTGAGTTCACCAAATAATTGGCTGGCCCCCACTTGAGTCAAAACCAACAAAGCCAAAACCATGTGCTGGTATTTAACCAAACCGTGGGCCAACAGGTATGGAACCTCTCACCCAATCAACATCAATTCAGATAGCCACCTTCTTGTCAAACATTGGAGGGAAAGTTGAAATCAACAAACAATTAGATACAGCACGGTTCACGACACTACAATGCAGCGCGTGGACCACACTCATCACCTCCAAATTTCATTTTACAGAGCTAACGGCACCGAGCAAAAAACCAGTACTTAGATCAGCCCATAAATATAACGACGGATAATAACCCATCCGCCAGCATCACCACCCTGTAGCAACCACGACACTGGCAAAATAGCATCGGAGTAACACAGATCTAACCCCATCAGCGACTGAAAACAGACTCACGCCGAAACAAAAAGACGCCTGGAGTACCTTGCTGCCATTGACGGAAAAGATGCACCGCCCATGACACAACACCACCAACATCAATACCAAAAACCTTCGCGCGAATGGACGTATACCAACCACAGGCGCGTGAAAAAACTCGTTCTTCTCAGGCCAATAAACAGAGTAGACCGAACCACCCCATCCATGCATCAAAGAGCAGACCCATGAACATAGAGCCCAAATCCGACTCTACCGGCGAACACGACGGGAAAAGACACAGGTCCATAAGAAAAAACCTGCACAGATCCAGAACTCACCACCGGAGCACTAACAATCCAGAAAACAAAAACAACTGTAACAAACTGGAACATAACTGGAGCACAACACCCTTTCCCAACCATTGCCGAAGTGTTATAGGCTCCCGAATCGTAAACAAAACCATGCTGGAAATAACCCCGTAGAGTAGTGCTAGAACAATGATGGAACATAAAGGACATGCATATTTGTCTCAGCAAGTCAAATACAACCTCTTATGAAATTTTGTTGGCTTAACCATATCAGTTATTTCAAAATGCATATCATAAGTCTCTGTTTACTCATAACAACTCCACGCTTGAATCACAATATCGATGCTTGTGAAGCCAACCCTTAAGACACCCACCACATAGACTCTTGCTTATGCTACTCCGGATCTAACTCCCAAATCGGGAACCCGATTGGAGACCCGTCAACTCCCTCAAGTTTTTCGTGCCTAGGCGGTTGTGTATGCCAAGTTTCGTGCAAAACCCACACCGTTTGGTGATTTTGGGGGCATCAACACCTCGAATTCAAATTTCTTAAGGAACTAGTTTGTTTAGATTGAAATCCTGCTCTAACTCCCAAACCAGGAACCCGATTAGAGTCCCCGTCTCCTCCCATAAGTCTCTCGTGCCTAGGCGGTCGTGTGTGCCAAGTTTCGTGCTAATCCAACCCCGTTTGGTGATTTTGGGGCGTCAACACCTCGAATTCATGTTTCTTAAGGAACTAGTTTGCCCAGAGCAAAATCCAGCTGTAACTCCCAAACCAAGAACCCGATTGGAGTCCCGTCTTCTCCCACAAGTCTCTCGTGCCTAGACGGTCGTGTGGGCCAACTTTCGTGCCAAACTGACGTCGTTTGGTCATTTTGGGGTGTCAACACCTCGAATTCAAATTTCTTAAGGAACTAGTTTGCCTAGATGAAATTCAGCACTGACTCATAAATTAGGAACCCGATTCGAGCCTGTCTGCTCCCACAAGTCTCTCATGCCTAGGCGGTCGTGTGTGCCAAGTTTCGTGCAAAACCGACGCCGTTTGGCGATTTTAGGGCATCAAAACCTCGAATTCAAATTTCTTATGGAACTAATTTGCCTAGACCGAAATCCGGCTCTAACTCCCAAACCAGAAACCCGATTTGAGCCCTGTTATATCCCACAAGTCTCTCATGCCTAGGCGGTCAACCGACACCATTTCGCGATTTTGAGGCGTCAATATCTCGAATTCAAATTTCTTAAGGAACTAGTTTGCCTAGACCGAAATTGGGCTCCAACTCCCAAACCGGGAACACGATTTGAGCCCCGTCTTCTCCCACAAGTCTCTCGTGCCTAGGAAGTCGTGTGTGCCAAGTTTCGATCCACACCGACGTCATTTGGTGATTTTCGGGCATCAACACCTCGAATTCAAATTTCATAAGGAACTAGTTTGCCTAGATCGAAATCCGGCTCTAACTCCCAAATCGAGAACCCGATTCGAGCCCCGTCTTCTCCCACAAGTCTCTCGTGCCTAGGCGGTCGTGTGTGCCATGTTTCGTGCTAATCCGACCTCGTTTGGTGATTTTGGGGCGTCAACATCTCGAATTCAAGTTTTTTAAGGAACTAGTTTGCCTAGAGTGAAATCTGGCTCTGACTCCCAAACCGGGAACCCGATTAGAGTCCCGTTTTCTCCCACAAGTTTCTCGTGACTAGGCGGTCGTGTGTGCCAAGTTTCATTCCAAATCGACGCCGTTTGGTGATTTTCGGGCGTCATCACCTCGAATTTAAATTTCTTAAGGAACTAGTTTGCTTAGACCGAAATCCGGCACTAACTCCCAAATCGGAACCCAATTCGAGCCCCGTCTGCTCCCACATGTCTCTCATGTCTAGGCAGTCGTGTGTGACGCCGTTTGGTGATTTTAGGGCATCAACACCTCAAATTTAAATTTTTCATGGAACTAGTTTGCCCAGGCCGAAATCCGGCTCTAACTCCCAAACCGGGAACCCGATTGGAGTCCTGTCTTCTCCCACAAGTCTCTCGTGCTTAGGCGGTCGTGTGTGCCAAGTTTCATGCCAAATCGACGCCGTTTGGCGATTTTGGGCCGTAAACACCTCAAATTCAAATTTCTTAAGGAACTAGTTTGCCTAGAGAGAAATCTGTCTCTAACTCCCAAACCAGGAATCTAGTTTGAGCCCCATCTTCTCCCATAAATCACTCGTACCTAGGCGGTCGTGTGTGCCAAGTTTCGTGCCAATCCGACCCCGTTTGGTGATTTTGGGGCATCGACATCATGAATTCAAATTTCTTAAGGAACTATTTTGCCTCAACCGAAATCCGGCTCTAAGTCCCAAACCAGGTACCCGATTCGAGCCCCATCTTCTCCCACAAGTCCCTCATGCCAAGGCGGTCGTGTGTGCCAAGTTTCATGCTAATCCGATCCTAGAGTAAAATCTGGCTCTAACTCCCAAACCTGGAACATGATTGGAGTCCCGTCTTCTCCCATAAGTCTCTTGTGCCTAGGCGGTCGTGTATGCCAAGTTTTGTTCCAAACCGACGGCTTTTGATGATTTTGGGGCATCAACACCTCGAATTCAAATTTCTTAAGGAACTAGTTTGCCTAGACCGGCATCCGGCTCTAACTCCCAAACCGGGAACCCGATTCAATCCCCGTCTTCTCCCACAACTCTCTCATGCCTAGGCGGTCGTGTGTGCCAAGTTTGGTGCCAAAACGACGCCGTTTGGTGATTTTGGGGAATCCCAAGAGGGAATCCCGTTTTGTTCGTTTGTGGGTCTACTACAGTTCGGACTCAAATTGTCACGGTTCTTAATCTGAACCAAAGAGTCCAAATCCGGAAATCGTTTTGAGAAAAATAGATTTTTGAAAGAAATGCCAAATATGGATTGCTTTGCCAGATACAGAGTCGCCACCTAAATATTTTATTTTGAGAAATTTAGGGAAACCCTGACTCGGTGCCAAAGGCCACGTGTCCGTCATCACCAAAGTTGCCTCGGCTCAAGAACTTGGGTACGATCAGGGAACGTCAGCTATGAGCACCCCCTCTCGCCCGATCAAAGATCGGCCTCTACTAACCGTGATATCTTGTTTTAAAAACATTATATGTTCTTATTCCAGTTAATTAGCTAGAATTACTACGTTATGCGCACAGCAAACAAGTATAGACTAGATTGCCTAATTTGGAATGAAACATTGCATATCCGTTTGTTTGGAAAACGCTTTGGAATTTGCTACTCGCAAGTAGGCTAAAACGCGGATTTCAATGAGTTGTTCCAACTCAAACAATCCAACCTCCACCCACGGGCAATCAGGCAGTTTATATCACATAAACATCTAGCCTCATGGTAAGCATGCTGTCATGTTAACATTCACACTCATGCGAGATGCTAAAGCATAAAATACTTACAATGTACTCCGTGCCAAAACAGAAATTAGTTAGCAAACATGCGTGACCCTAATTCATGTTAAAATGGCCAATGCATCGCATACAGAATGTCACTAGAATAGGCTCGGCTAATCTAAGAATGACATGTGAAAATGCATAGATAGCATGTATTCAAGTTGGATTTGAAATACTTATGCAGTTAGCATGATGCGCCGAGCCCGGTGCATGCAATACAGATGAATGATGCACGTATGCATAGCATAAGGTATGCTAAATTAAATATGTCCTAATACCAATCATCAAAAGCAGGTAAGTAAAAGGGAGAAAGAAGTGGGGGTTGGAAGACATGCACACACGCACCCACACTTATTACAAATTCGCCCTCGCTCGGAGGGACCGAAAGAATAATACAATTAATTAACCTACAAGCTAATTAAATATTACAGACCAATTAATTAATTAACAAATTAAGTAATCTAATGAAAGCAATAAACAGAAGCCTCGGGAAGAGGGTTCAATGCATGCGCGCTCGATTTCGCTCGGAAAGCCACTGCCATACATAAGTTCCCTCTGTTTTCCCTGCTCTGCTCCTCTGAAAATTGTACAAGTCTCAGGGTATGCTCTCTGAGTGCTGTAGAACACCATTGGCTAGAGGGATTGGTCACCGGCCATGTATGATGGTCACCGGCCACAAAACACTCCATCGGCCAAAAATGGATGGCCGGTCGGCACTGAAGATGGCCGGCCGGCCAAATCTTCCTGCAAAATCTGGTTTGACAGCAGCAGGGGACAAAGCAAAGCATGGCAATGCATTTCAAGCAATGTATGCACCAAACACACTCCTTATCATGTGTATGACTCAAAAGGGTGTGTTCCTTGGTTCTCGGATCACCAATCACGCATTTCGATGCGTGATGGCCCAAGAAACCAAGTGTGCATTTGATTTCAAATGGAATGCAATGCATACAAAAAAACAAGAAGCTCAACCTCTATCATACTCAACTCAAGAGGTGAAGCATGCATGCCAATGCAATGCAATCCTAAGCATGTGAGCCTAAATGTGCAATATGGGCATGCAAATAAGCAAGCATGCAACAATACATAAGGCAAGTATGCAACAATGCAAAGGATGGTCTTAGACTTTTTTTTGGGTGGGTAGGATGGTCTGGTCTGATGGTCTGGATGGTCTTAGACTAATTTAGGCAGCCCTCAAACAAGTCTAAAACAGTGGCCAAGTGCCAAGGAAATGAAGGCTAGTGTACACATAAACATACATGCATACAAGGTCCAACACTTAGGCACAAAGAAACAACTCTCAAGCACACCTAAGAGGATGCAATCATGGACAAGTGGCATGCATTATAAGCTCTGAAAATCATGTTAGAGAATGTGCCAAACCAACTAATCAGAACAAGCAAAGCATGCAATAAAAGTCCAAAACTCAAGGCAAGCTAAGGAGGTATTAAACTACCCTTAACAAAACCAAACATGGCATGAGTAGGACGACCAAAATCAGAGGTTTAGCATGTTAAAATAAAGCCAAGAACACAATGATATGGCATTCTAGGGGCCTAAACATGATGGCATACATGAAGGCATAAACATGGAGCATGAGATGACAACCTTACAAGGCATTAAAGGGACATCAAATGCAAGCATTCAAGCACAACATGAGGTCTGAAATAACATGCCAAGTGGTTCCAAATCACTGAAACAAAGCAAGGATTGCATGCTAGAGAGGCCAAAGCTTAAGGCATACAAGAGGGATTACATGGTAGCTATACAAAGCAAAATATGAATGACTCAAATGACCTAAAACAGTCCCTTAGCACATTAAAACATGCATATAAGCTTCATAAAGCTTGGCCAAAATACAAGAGCATGGTAGTCTAAATGCTATGCATGTATTGAGGCAAATCATGGCATTACAAGGCATGTATGCTAAACAAGCATGGTGTACCAAAACCAACTAAAAACAGAGCTATATTATGACATAATAAGCATAAATATCAGTTAAGGCATTGTGATACCCATGTTATGTATTATGTTAATTGGTCCCTGATACGTATGTGATTATATGTTTTGATATGATTTTGTGTACCATTATGTGGATATATGTGATTTTGGGATTCTATCTGTTCACCGTAGGAATATCTGTTTGAATAGTCCGCTTCGGAAATTAAATTGAGAGCCTTATCGGCCACAGAACCCGAAATTGATTATGCCATGGTAACTGGCATAATTTTTAGAGCCTACGGTGAAATTTAATTGAAAATTGATTCTAGTCAATTTAAACTAATTAAATTGATAAATTAAGTGCCCTATTATTTTATGTTTGAATAATGTGTTAGTGGGGCATGATATATGGAGGCACTATACTCTCCTAACTCATTTGAACTCAAAAATCTGAGGATACAATAGAGAGAGTGAGAGAGGGGCTGGCCATAGTGAGAGAAAGGGGGAGAATTGTGCAATTTGGTTTGAAGCTTGGAAATTTTGGAGATTTAGCTCAAGAATTGTTTAGAGCTTGAAAGATCAAAGCTTCTAGGTGAGTAATTCTTGAATTATAGTTTGTAATTTTGTGTGTTCAAGCTAAATTGGTGATCAAGAGTGAGATTGAAATGAAATTGGGTTGTATTTGTTGAATTGAAGCCTAATATGTACATGCATGTAAGAAATGGCCAAGAATCTCCATGTTTGAGCACAATGTGTATGATTTGTGTTGAATATTGTTTAAAAACCATGTATTGGACCTCTCTTCACCAATTAAGTTGATATGAAGGCATATTTCTCACATGCAAGAATGAATCATGTAAGTGTAAGCTTTGCATGTTTGAATGTGATGTGTTGGTGATGAATTGGGATTAATTTGAGACATGCATGTAAGTAATACAAGGAATTGAGCTCCATTGTGATGTGTTTTGGTGTCTATGGCATGTTAGTACAAATATATGTGAGATTGGAGCCTTAGTATGCAAGAAAAAATTGGTTGAATGTCGAGTTTGAACTCAAGGGAGTGTTCTGGAAAACCCAGAATTTTCGACATCCGCTCGAGCGGGGGAAGTGCCGCTCGAGCGGAGAAATCGAGCTCCCAGCATTTTTTTTGTCAAACATGGTTCCCGCTCGAGCGGGGAATTTTACGCTCGAGTGGGGAGCTATGTAGGCAAGCAGTCCGCTCGAGCGGTAGAGTTCACGCTCGAGCAGGAATTTGAGGCAACCAGTACTTTTGCAGACTTAAGGGTCCGCTCGAGCGGGGAATCCCACGCTCGAGCGGGGACCCCTGTTTTTTGGAATCCTGTTTTTGCATTTTGTGTTATGTTTTCCGTTCTCTTTCACTTGCAAGCACTCTTAGGTATATGTTAAGCATTATAAATGAATTAATGAGATATGAATAAAGCCTAAAGAGGAATATGTGAATTAAAGAACGGATTGAATTGTTAGTGACCCGTTTATGTTCATGCAATGTGTAGGATCAAGCTCCAGGGCATCCACAAGCCGATCACTGTGAGTAATATCGATATTTGAATGCTTGTGAATGTCCAATTGTTATTCCCTTATAAGCTTTATGAATTGCTAATTGGGATTGTGGACATAAGTCTGACATGAATAAATAAATGGACCAAAGGTCGTTTTGATAAACGTAAATGGACTCAAGGTCGTTTTGATAAACATGAATGGACCAAAGGTCGTTTTGATAAACATAAATGGACCCAAGGTCGTTTTGAAATGAATGAGTGGGCCGAAGGCCGTTCTGACATAAATGAATGGGCCAAAGGCCGTTTTGATATGAATGTATGGGCCGAAGGCCGTTTTGATACGAAGGTATAGGCCGAAGGCCGTTTTGACATAAATGATTGGGCCGAAGGCCGTTTTGGCATAATCGAATGGGCCGAAGGCTGTTTTGACATACATGATTGGGCCAAAGGCCGTTTTGACAAGAATGGAAATCTGAATGGGCTAAAGGCCAGAATGTTTGGAATTTCAGTCACTTGATTTGTATTTAGTTATATATCTGTTAAATAGAATTCTGAGTTGGGCCCAAGGCCGTTTGGAATATGTTGTTCTACAATATTATGTAGATTCTGTATTTGATATTATTCACTGGGCTATTGCTCACGCTCATTCATGTGTTTGTAGGTGAGCCAAGAGAAGCACAAACCCAGCCCCCGTGAAGTCTGCCAGGAACAACTTGTGTTTTGGAGAGTCAGCCTCGTGTCTCACGCACGAGACCCATCCTTGCCATTTTGTCATGTATTTACATTTTGTCTTGTTGGCAAGGACTTTATGTATATTTGTAGATAGTCCGTTATGGGGCTGACTTAGTTGGATGATCCTGTCTGTAAGGAATTTTATGGCACTGTGTTTTGTTGTGGGTTATTAACGTATATGAGTATGGTTTGTTTTGAAGTGCATATAAGCACGGCTCTATGGACAAAGTTTTTAATTATTGCTTCCGTTTGGCCCTTTTACTCTGTTGAGTTACGTTTGTTTTGGTTTGAGGCCGTAGGTAATCTCAGGATTACTGGCCGGTTATGTCCTTAACCCATAGGGGCGGGTTCGGGTCATGACAGGCATGGCCAACATGAACCTAAACTAGATGCTCCCTCAAGAGGCTAAATGGGCCATTTTCAAGGACAACAAGGAGAGGGGGTAGCCCTTTCCTTCCTAGGACCTCAAGGCACCATCCTCACCTCTGAAATCCCTCAAGATTTCAGTGGTGAGGAGGCCCAAACACAATGGTCCCGGAGCTCAACCAAAATGGCACAAAACAAGGGTCAAACAAGCCTTAAGAGGGGTGAAACAACCCCAAGGCTTGAAACACCCTTAAGAAACTATTTAAAGCAAGCAAAAACAGAAGTTTTATATATTATATGCTAAGCTCAAAAACAGATGCAAGATAGGTAAAAATGCAATGCAAAAATGGGGAATAAAAGGGAGAAGTGGTTACCCTTGAAGACCCTCTTCACAAATGGTGGACCAACTAGTTCTTCAAGCTCAAACCAGCTCCAAAACTCCAAAAACAAGCCTCAAGAACCTCAGCTCCAAGAGAAGGTGTGATGGTGGGTGTTTGTGCACAAAACTAAGGCTAAACACACACACCAAGCTCAAGAGAGAGAGAGAGAGAGAGAGGATGTATGCAAACCCTAACCCTAAAAACCAGAGCTCTCCTCTGAAATTTTGTAATCCTAATGAAGGGAGAGGAGCCCTCTTCTTATAGAGCTCAATCTTGCAAGCTTGCAAGATAAGCTTCCCAAGAAGGAAATCCCTCCATACACGTGTATGGAGGGGAGCCAAGTGCATGCCAGCTGTACAAAAAATATCTGCAAAAGCAGATGCACAGTAGTCGGCCGGCCAAAAATGCAATTGACCAAAAAAAGATAGCCGGCCGACCATCTATAGTGCCGGCCGGCCAAACATTTGGCCGGTGGCAACAAAACATAGCCGGTGGCCTCAAGCCATGGCTGATGGAGTGTGGGGATGGCCCACAAGCCATTCCCTGCCCCTCCAAGGCAAAACACAAGTGTTTGGTGCAAAACCAGACACAAAATAGTCGAATCGAGAGATCTGAGGCAAAGTGCGTAGCCGAGACCTCCGGGAACTCAAGACGAACACAAACATGGATGATCACCTAATGTTCAAGCGGTGACGCCCAAGTCTTGAGGACAGTCAAAAATGGGGTGTCTACATAGGCGGGTCGTGTGTGCCAATTTTCGTGCCAAACCGACGCCGTTTCGCAATTTTGGGGCATGATACCTCGAATTCAAATTTCTTAAGGAACTAGTTTGCCTAAACCGAAATCCGGCTCCACCTCCCAAACCGGGAACACGATTTGAGCCCCGTATTCTCCCACAAGTCTTTCGTGTCTAGGCGGTCGTGTGTGCCAAGTTTCGATCCACACCAACGTCGTTTGGTGATTTTGGGGCATCAACACCTCGAATTCAAATTTCATAAGAAACTAGTTTGCCTAGATTGAAATCCGGCTCTAACTCCCAAACCGGGAACCCGATTTGAGCCCCGTCTTCTTCCACAAGTCTCTCATGCCTAAGCGGTCGTGCGTGCCAAGTTTCGTGCTAATCCGACCTCGTTTGATGATTTTGGGGCATCAACACCTCGAATTTAAGTTTTTTAAGGAACTAGTTTGCCTAGAGTGAAATCTGGCTCTGACTCCCAAACCGGGAACCCGATTGGAGTCCCATCTTCTCCTACAAGTTTCTCGTGCCTAGGCGGTCATGTGTGCCAAGTTTCATTCCAAACCAACACCGTTTGGTGATTTTCGGGCGTCATCACCTCGAATATAAATTTCTTAAGGAACTAGTTTTCTTAGACCGAAATCCGGCACTAACTCCCAAATCGGGAACCCGATTCAAGGCCCGTCTGCTCCTACATGTCTCTCATGCCTAGGCAGTCGTGTGTGCCAAGTTTCGTGCAAAACCGACGCCGTTTGGTGATTTAAGGGCGTCAATACCTCGAATTCAAATTTCTTATGGAACTAGTTTGCCTAAAGTGAAATCTGGCTCTAACTCTCAAACCGAGAACTCGATTGGAGTCCTATCTTCTCCCACAAGTCTCTCTTGCCTAGGCAGTCGTGTGTGCCAAGTTTTATCCCAAACCGACGCCGTTTGGTGATTTTGGGGCGTCAACACCTCAAATTCAAATTTCTTAAGGAACTTGTTTGCCTAGAGTAAAATCCGACTCTAACTCCCAAACTGGGAACCTAGTTAGAGGCCCATCTCTGCCATAAGACTCTCGTGCCTAGGCCGTCATGTGTGCCAACTTTCGTGCCAAACCGACGCAGTTTGGTGATTTTGGGGAGTCAACACCTCGAATTCAAATTTCTTAAGGAACTAGTTTGCCTAGACCGAAATCCAGCTCTAACTCTAAAATCGGGAACCCGATTCGAGCCCCGTCTTCTCTAACAAGTCACTCGTGCCTAGGCAGTCGTATGTGCCAAGTTTCATGCTAATTCGACCTCGTTTGGTGATTTGGGGCGTCAACACCTCGAATTCAAGTTTTTTAAGGAACTAGTTTGCCTAGAGTGAAATCTAGCTCTGACACCCAAACCGGGAACCCAATTAGAGTCCCGTCTTCTCCCACAAGTTTCTCGTGCCTGGGCGGTCGTGTGTGCCAAGTTTCGTTCCAAACCGATGCCGTTTGATGATTTTGGGCCGTCAACACCTCGAATTTAAATTTTTTAAGGAACTTGTTTGTCTTGAGAGAAATCCGGCTCTAACTCCCAAACCGGGAACCCGATTGGAGTCCCGTCTTCTTCCACAAGTCTCTCATGCCTAGGCGGTCGTGTGTGCCAAGTTTTGTGCCAAACCGACGCCGTTTGGTGATTTTGGGGAATCAACACATCGAATTCAAATTTCTTAAGGAACTAGTTTGCCTAGACTGGCATCCGGCTCCAACTCCCAAACCGGGAACCTGATTCAAGCCCCGTCTTCTCCCACAAGTCTCCCATGCCTAGGCAATCGCGTGTGCCAAGTTTCGGGCCAAACTAACGCCGTTTGATTATTTTGAGGTATCAACACATCGAATTCAAATTTCTTAAGGAACTAGTTTGCCTAGACCGACATCCAGCTCTAACTCCCAAATCGGGAACTCGATTCGAGCCCCATCTTCTCCCACAACTCTATCATACCTAGGCGGTCTTGCGTGCCAAGTTTCGTGCAAATCCAACCCAGTTTGGTGATTTTGGGCGTCAACACCTCGAATTCAAATTTCTTAAGAAACTAGTTTGCCTAGAGCAAAATCTGGCTCTAACTCCCAAATCGGGGACCCGATTGGAGTCCCGTATTCTCCCGCAAGTTTCTCGTGCCTAGGCGATTGTGTGTGCCAAGTTTCATGCCAAACCGACGCCGTTTGGTATTTTGGGGCATCAACACCTCGAATTCAAGTTTCTTAAGGAACTAGTTTGCCTAGATTGAAATCCGGCTCTAACTCCCAAATCAGGAACCCGGTTGGAGTCTTGTCGTCTCCCACAAGTCTCTCGTGCCTAGGCGGTCGTGTGTGCCAAGTTTCGTGCCAAACCGACACCGTTTGGTGATTTTGGGGCCTCAACATATCGAATTCAAATTTCTTAAGAAATTAGTTTGCCTAGACCGACATCCGACTCTAACTCCCAAACCGGGAACCCGATTCGAGCCCCGTCTTCTCCCACAACTCTCTCGTGCATAGGCGGTCGTGTGTACCAAGTTTCGTGCAAATCCAACCCTGTTTGGTATTTTGGGGCGTCAACACTTCGAATTCATGTTTCTTAAGGAACTAGTTTGCCTAGAGCAAGATCCAGCTCTAACACCCAAATCGAGAACCCGATTGGAGTCCCATCTACTCCCTTAAGTTTCTCATGCCTAGGCAGCCGTGTGTACCAAGTTTTGTGCCAAACCGACGCCGTTTGGTGATTTGGGGGATCAACACCTCGAATTCAAGTCTCTTAAGGAACTAGTTTGCTTAGATTGAAATCCGGCTCTAACTCCCAAATCGGCAACCCGATTGGAGTCTTGTCTTCTCCCACAAGTCTCTCGTCCCTAGACGATCGTGTGTGCCAAGTTTCGTCCCAAACTGATGTCTTTTGGTGATTTTGGGGCGTCAACACCTCGAATTCAAATTTCTTAAGGAACTAGTTTGCCTAGAGTGAAATCCGACTCTAACTCACAAACCGGGAACCTGGTTGGAGTCCCGTCTTCTGCTACAAGACTCTCGTGCCTAGGCCGTCATGTGTGCCAAGTTCCGTGCCAAACCGACGCCGTTTGGTGATTTTGGGGAGTCAACACCTCGAATTCAAATTTCTTAAGGAACTAGTTTGCCTAGACCGAAATCTGGCTCTAATTCTGAAATCGGGAACCCGATTCTAGCCCCGTCTTCTTTAACAAGTCAGTCGTGCCTAGGCGGTCGTGTGTGCCAAGTTTCGTGCTAATCTGACCCCGTTTGGTATTTTGGGGCGTCAACACCACGAATTCAAGTTTTTTAAGAAACTAGTTTGCTTAGAGTGAAATTTGGCTCTGACACCAAAACTGGGAACCCGATTGGAGTCCCGTCTTCTCCCACAAGTTTCTTATGCCTAGGCGGTCGTGTGTGCCAAGTTTCGTTCCAAACCGACGCCGTTGGTGATTTTGGGGCGTCAACACCTTGAATTTAAATTTCTTAAGGAACTCGTTTGCCTGGGGGGAAATCCGGCTCTAACTCCCAAACCGGGAACCCGATTGGAGTCCCGTCTTCTCCCACAAGTCTCTCATGCCTAGGCAGTCGTGTGTGCCAAGTTTCGTGCCAAACCGATGCCGTTTGGTATTTTGGGGCACCAACACATCGAATTCAAATTTCATAAGGAACTAGTTTACCTAGACCGACATCCGGCTCTAACTCCCAAACCGGGAACTCGATTTGAGCCCCGTCTGCTCCTACTACTCTCTCGTTCCTAGGCGGTCGTGCGTGCCAAGTTTCGTGAAAATCCAACCCAATTTGCTGATTTTGGGGCATCAACACCTCAAATTCAAATTTCTTAAGGAACTAGTTTGCCTAGAGCAAAATCCGGCTCTAACTCCCAAATCGGGGACCCGATTGGAGTCTCGTCTTCTCCCACAAGTTTCTCGTGCCTAGGCGGTCGTGTGTGCCAAGTTTCGTGCCAAACTGACACCGTTTGGTGATTTTGGGGCATCAACACCTCAAATTCAAGTTTCTTAAGGAACTAGTTTGTCTAGATTGAAATCCGACTCTATCTCCCAAACTGGGAACCCGGTTGGAGTCTTATTGTCTCCCACAAGTCTCTCATGCCTAGGCGGTCGTGTGTGCCAAGTTTCATGCCAAACCGACGCCGTTTGGTGATTTTGGGGCCTCAACATATCGAATTCAAATTTCTTAAGGAATTAGTTTGCCTAGACCAACATCCGACTCTAACTCCCAAACCGGGAACCCGATTCAAGCCCCGTCTTCCCCCACAACTCTCTCGTGCATAGGCGGTCGTGTGTGCCAAGTTTCGTGCAAATCCAACCCCGTTTGGTTATTTTGGGGCGTCAACACTTTGAATTCAAATTTCTTAAGGAACTAGTTTGCCTAGAGCAAAATCCGGCTCTAACTCCCAAATCGGGAACCTGATTGTAGTCCCGTCTACTCCCTTAAGTTTATCGTGCCTAGGTGGTCATGTGTGCCATGTTTTGTGCCAAACCGACGCCATTTGGTGATTTTGGGGGATCAACACCTCAAATTCAAGTTTCTTAAGGAACTAGTTTGTTTAGATTGAAATCTGGCTCTAACTCCCAAACCGAGTGTTAAATTCAATGTATAAAGAAAGAAATACAGAGAATAAATTGTATGTATTATTGATTGATTTTTTTTGATGTTTACAATGATTCTATATATAAGAGATGGGTGGAGAGTAGGTGGTAGTAGGTGAAGTGGTAGGTGGAGTGGTAGGTGGAGTTGGTGGAGTTGGTGGAGGTTTTACATTTACATTCAACAGCCCCCCTCAAACTCAAGGGGGTTAGGAACTAACCAACTTGAGTTTGGAGAGAGTAACAAAACAGGAAAATAATCTGACGAAGAAAATAAAAGTGGATAGGAGACACTGTATGGTCGTGTCAGACCCTTGTAGAAGACCGTATGGTTATGGCAGACCGATGTAGAAGACAGTTTATGGGGTCATGTCGGACCGATGTAGAAAACAGTTTACGGGGTCATGTCGGACCGTTGTAGAAGACACTATATGGCTGTGTCGAACCGTTGTAGCAGAGAACCGAAATCAATGTCGGAACAGTGTACCGAGTCTTGTCGGACCCATGAAGGAGCAGTTTACAGAGTCTTGTCGGACCCATATAAGAGCTAACCGGAATCAATGTCGGGACAGTTTACCGAGTCTTGTCGGACCCATATAGGAGCTAACCGGTATCAATGTCGGGACAGTTTACCGAGTCTTGTCGGACCCCTAAAAAATCGCACCCTCAAAAGGTGTGCCCAATCTATCAAAAGACGTGCCATCAAAATGTGTGCCCGACAGCCATCAAAAGGCGAGCCATCAAAAGGCGCGCCGATTTGTCGTTTGGCGTTGAGAGGCGTGTGATGCGCGGGTCGGCCTTGGCTATTTAACCAAGACGGAGGTTGAGGCTGAGGCTGAGACAAACCAGTTGAAACCTCTGAAAAACTCTTCGTTCTCTTGAGAGAGATACTTTGTAACACCCAGAAAATGGCCTCTTCTTCCCGCCCTCTCTCTCTGTTTCCGGATCTGAATGGTCCATCGAGCTCCTCTGGGCCAAGTACCCCTGCGCTTACTCAAAATAGTCTTCTCACACTATCAGTTGAGCAAGTGATGGCTACCCAAAATGATATCGAGGCCAACCACTACACGTTGAGGTCCTGCATGGAGACAGTTGCAGCGGTCACAAACCTGTCTCACCGTCTGCAAAACAAGGCGTGTGAGGTATACCAGGTCAACGCCCAACTCTCCCTACTCCAGTGCATGTACAGAGATGCACGGGCAGAGATTTGTGCCTTGAAGGCTGAAAACAAGGAGCTGAAAAGGCAAACCACCTCCATGGCGAGATTTGGGGCACCTACGTACCTCACCTTTGATGGCCGGCGGGGAGCAGACTCTGTCAGCAGAAATACTGTGGTAGTTCTTGGCAGAAGTACTGGAGACGGGCCTTCGAAGGTAGATGATAAAAAGAACGACAAAAAACGTAAGAGCTCAGCGACGGAAGAGCCGAGTAAGTGAAGTTGGTGCATGGCCGGCACCGGAGAAGACAGAAGAAAAACAGATCCGTCGCTGTTGATGTGGGTTTTTTTTTTTTTTTTGGGTGTAAAATGGTGATCGGGTGTGATCCCTGTCATGAATAAAATGAGTTTTGTTATTTTTGCAAATCGTATGGCAGGAATGACACAATACGAAGCAGAAATAATAATGGAAAACAGAGTAAAAATAAGGTGAAAGAAAAAATAAATAAAAAAATAAATAATAATATATTTGAAATCAAACCGAGAGAGTGAGGAAAAAGGAGATTGGTTCACGTGGGTTGCGTGGCCCACGTTCTTGTTAAAAAGAATTTTTTTTTATTTATTTAAAAACAAGTTGTCAGGTAAGTGGATGTTGATAGAAGAATAAAGTATGAGAGAGTGGGTGGAATAAAGAATAGATATATATATATAGGAAAAAGGAAAAGGATAAATAGAAGAAGGGAAATGTGGGTGACATGCCATGTGG
Source organism: Camellia granthamiana (assembly GCA_036172215.1). NCBI lineage: Eukaryota > Viridiplantae > Streptophyta > Magnoliopsida > Ericales > Theaceae > Camellia > Camellia granthamiana. The sequence goes on from JAXFYN010000157.1 coordinate 22,970, forward strand.
GTGGCATGATAAGAAAAGTGAGAAAGTGAGCATCATACGGTCAGGGTATTCTTCCCTGATCTTTGAAATCAGTAAAGTCCCCAAGGAAAGTGTGATCTAGAAAGTTGTTGTAGGCTTCATCACCAAGATTCTTTGCTGCCAAAATGCAGTGCCGAAGATAAAGACGGCAAGGTAAGATATCATCACGCCAGATCTTGTGAATGTTATATTGTCCATAGTGCTGAAAATAGATTTCTTGACTTCCTTTGCATCTGATTTGGAGATATTCCTCGTCACTAAAACGTGCACAAAGCACAGCTGGACTTGTAAACAGCTTTCCATCAAGTGTTTCAGGTAGGACAGCTAAAACCGAAACTCGTGCTCCCTCTGAAGAAAAGAAGGAATCTCTGATTTTTTAATCCTCAAAAACAGTAACAATAAGGGTTTCACCTTTACATGGCTCCACGCTTAAACTTGACATTTCCTTTGTTTGAGGATTTTCGATGCCTCGATCGAAGAAAACCGGAGCCACATGAGCGAAGATGTGACGAAAGCCGTTCAATCTGGCGACTCTGAAGTTGATCAAATCCGGAAATGTACTCCTCGCACTGCGCTCGGAGAGGAGAGAACCGAAGCCGCAGATGGTGAGGAGGCCGTCGGGGGATATGATTCTTTCGAAATCAGACTCGTCATTGAGTTCAAATGGTAGTCGGAGATCGTCTCCGGAGTACATGACGATCGCCGGAGATATGGAGGCGATCGGATCTTGTTAAAACCAGATTGTCCAAAAACAAAGTTATCGGGACGAAAAATCTGACCATAGGGACCAGTCCTCACACTGTCCATAGTACCAGGCTCAAGATCCATGAGCACAGCACAAGGAACGAACCGTCCACACGACGCTTCATTGTAGTACACATTGACGCGCTCCAGCTGCAGATCTGACGTTCCGGTGTATCGGCCAGTCGGATCAATGCCATGTTCTTCGCAGACAACCTCCCAGAATTTCGCTCCGATCTGGTTTCCGCATTGTCTGCCTTGAACATGAAGGATTTTTCTCATTTTCACCGAAGATTCCGGCGATCTGAACTGAGAATGGAAGATTCCGGCGAGGTCCGGCTATCGAGCAACGGAGCGAAGAAGAGAGGGGAGACCGATGTGAAGAGCGAGATGAGACCTCTGTGGAAAAAAGCTCATCCAGGTTTGAAGTTTGAAATCGATCCTAAAAAGATCAATGTTAATGGAGGTGCAATGGCCATTGGGCATCCTTTGGGTGCTACAGGGGCACGAACTGATCATCAACAACAACAAGATCAAGAAGAATAATTTGTGGCAGCGGAGTAAAGGTATGTGTAGAGGTCCGGCGGGCGGTCAAGGCAAGGTTGCCGCCCACCGGAAGGCGAAGAACACCAAAAGCTTAACTTGGCTCTGATACCATGTTAAATTCAATGTATAAAGAAAGAAATACAGAGAATAAATTGTATGTATTATTGATTGATTTTTTTTTATGTTTACAATGATTCTATATATAAGAGATGGGTAGAGAGTAGGTGGTAGTAAGTGAAGTGGTAGGTGGAGTGGTAGGTGGAGTTGGTGGAGTTGGTGGAGGTTTTACATTTACATTCAACACCGAGAACCCGATTGGAGTCCTGTATTCTCCCAGAAGTCTCTCGTGTCTAGGTGGTTGTGTGTGCCAAGTTTCGTCCCAAACCGACGTCGTTTGGTAATTTTGGGGGATCAACACCTCGAATTCAAGCTTCTTAAGGAACTAGTTTGTTTAGATTGAAATCCGGCTCTAACTCCCAAACTGAGAACCCGATTGGAGTCCTGTCTTCTCCCACAAGTCTCTCGTGCTTAGGCGGTCGTATGTGCCAAGTTTCGTGCCAAACCAGCGCCGTTTGGCAATTTTCGGGCGTCAACACCTCGAATTTAAATTTCTTAAGGAACTAGTTTGCCTAGAGTGAAATCCAGTTCTAACTACCAAACCGGGAACCCGATTAGAGTCCCGTCTTCTCCCACAAGTTTCTCGTGCCTAGGTGGTCGTGTGTGCCAAGTTTTGTTCCAAATCGACGCCGTTATGTGATTTTTGGGCGTCAACATTTCGAATTCAAATTTCTTATGGAACTAGTTTACCTAAATTCGGCTATAACTCCCAAACCGGGAACCCGATTGGAGTATCGTCTTCTCCCACAAGTCTCTTGTGCCTAGGCGGTTGTGTGTGCTAAGTTCCATGCCAAACCGACGTCGTTTGAGGATTTTGGGGCATCAACACATCGAATTCAAATTTCATAAGGAACTAGTTTGCCTAGACCGAAATCCAGCTCTAACTCCCAAACCAGGAACCCGATTCGAGCAACGTCTTCTCCCATAAGTCTCTCGTGCCTAGGCAATCGTGTGTGCCAGGTTTCGTGTTAATGCGATGCCGTTTGGTGATTTTGGGGCGTCAACACCTCGAATTCAAGTTTTTTATTGAACTAGTTTGTCTAGAGTGAAATCTGACTCTGACTCCCAAACCGGGAATCCAATTGGAGTCCCGTCTTCTCCCACAAGTTTCTCGTGCCTCGGCGGTCGTGTGTGCCAAGTTTCATTCCAAACTGACGTCGTTTGGTGATTTTGGAGTGTCATCACCTCGAATTTAAGTTTCTTAAGGAACTCGTTTGCCTATAGTGAAATCCGGCTCTAACTCTCAAACCGGGAACTCGATTGGAGTCCCGTCTTCTCCTACAAGTTTTTTTTTTTTAGGTGGGTAAGTCATAAATTAAAGACAAAATTTACACGTTTACAAGGGGCATACCCCAGGTAATACAACAAATCCGCATTCCCCCCAAAAGGGGGGGGACTAATACAAATAACTGATTAAAATAAAACCAAAGTAAATCTAAAATTGTCTATTTATCAATTTGTCCCAAAGTACTTACTATCATCAAAAAGATAATAGATGAATACTTGGGGAAGATATATGGACAATTTATACAAAAAAATTCAATAAATAACTAAAACGAAAAAAAATTAAACCAAATACAGCCCAAAGCCCAAATAGTACCAGTCAATGCTCACGGCCCAAATTTTGCCAACAAAAGCATGTTGGGCCCCACGACTAACAAACATGCACCCCAAGTAGCACACACGGGCCCAATCATTACATCATTTAACAACACAACAATCAACTTTGCCCAAAGTCCAAACCCGTAAGACAGACTTATTTACCCAAACCCAAAAATGAATTTCCCTCCATACCTCCACGTGATGCACTTGTAGTAGAGAATCACTCTCCCTACAGAATGGCCCATCAATAGCAGACAGAAGGAACATCACCCCATATCTAGAGTCGTATTGCACTGCCCAACCTAAAAACTACAGCTAGCTACCACGTAGTCCCCACAGGCTACCATCTGGATTAGAACAGTAGCACTCTAGGCGGGAAAATTCAGCTGCGTGGTAGGCCAGGAGTGCATCTACACTCCAACTCAAAACCCACCGGCGATAGCGATAGCCAGCACGGCCAATCGAACGCGCACCAGTGGCGGCCAAAGATCGCCAAAACAGAACCCAGCAGCTGCGCTGAAATAAGACTAAACCGTCACCGGTAGAGAAAACATCCAACGCTACTGAACCAGAGCTTACCGAACCCAGTACAAACTCTAACCCTATCACTAACCTCAACAACACTGAAAAACGATATCCCGTGCCAGAGAAGAGCAACCCAGAAGCACACAAATACCATTATCACTCTCTCTCTAAAACTAGCGAGAGAGGCTACAAGACAGACCCACTTCGGACAAGGCAACACCCGAACAGGGTAAATCCAACACCTCCGGTGACCCAAACCGAGGATGACAAGCTTGTGAACCAAGTAGAGCGTAGCCTTGCTGAACTGTGAGCCATCCCACCTTGCCGAACCATTGACGACACATTGATGACGACCACCCCAGAACCACGGTGTAATGGCCTGAACACCCACATGATCATTCGAGCTTAACATCAAGCTACAGGCAACACCCCAAGACAGAAAGAATTTACCCAGCCATCGGGGTTGCAGACCCAAACCCGAACCTGAACAGACCAACACCGACCAACAAACCAGAACCGATCCACCACCCGGTCGATTAGCAGGACAACCGGTCAGTCAACCACTCAACAAGATCAACTGGACCTCATTATCATCAACTGTAGACAGTCTTGCCAAACTCAGCAACACTATCACAGAACCTCAAAACTTGGATACATAATAACCACAATAGCACCACAAAAATCAAAAATAAAATTTGTGGGCTAGAAAACAGAGAAGAACCAACACTCATGCTCAACTTCACTCTCATATTATTGAGTATAGGAGCTAAACAACTGACCAAAACAGCACCAGGAAACCATGACCACCGGGGGGAGCTTTCTCTCTCTCTCTAGCTTTCTCTTCCACAAGTTTCTCGTGCCTAGGCGGTCGTGTGTGCCATGTTTCGTGCCAAACCGATGCCTTTTGGTGATTTTGGGTCGTCAACACCTCGAATTCAAGTTTCTAAAGGAACTAGTTTGCTGAGAGTGAAATCCGGATATAACTCCCAAACCGAGAACCCGATTTGAGTGTCGTCTTCTCCCACAAGTCTCTCGTGCCTAGGCGGTCGTGTGTGCCAAGTTTCGTGCCAAAATGACGCCGTTTGGTATTTTGCGGCTTCAACATATCGAATTCAAATTTCTTAAGGAACTAGTTTGCCTAGACCGGCATCCGGCTCTAACTCCCAAACCGGGAACCCAATTCGACCCCCGTCTTCTCCCACAACTCTCTCGTGCCTAGGCAGTTGTTTGTGCCAAGTTTCGTGCAAATCCAACCCTGTTTGGTGAATTTAGGATGTCAACACCTTGAATTCATGTTTCTAAATTTCTTAAGGAACTAGTTTGCCTAGAGCAAAATTCGGATCTAACTCCCACATAGGGAACCCGATTGGAGTCCCGTCAACTCCTTCAAGTTTCTCGTGCCTAGGCAGTTGTGTGTGCCAAGCATCATGCCAAACCGACACCGTTTGGTGATTTTGGGGCGTCAACACCTCGAATTCAAGTTTCTTAAGGAACTAGTTTGTTTAGATTGAAATCCAATTCACCGAAAAAAAAATAATTAACCCAAAAAAAGATTGAAATCCGGCTCTAACTCCCAAACCAGGAACCCGATTGGAGTCCCATCTTCTCCCACAAGTCTCTCGTGCCTAGACAGTCGTGTGTGCCAAGTTTCGTGCTAATCCAACCCCGTTTGGTGATTTTGGGGCGTCAACACCTCGAATTCAAGTTTCTTAAGGAACTAGTTTGCCTAGAGCAAAATCCGGCTCTAACTCCCAAACCGAGAACTCGATTGGAGTCCCGTCTTCTCCCACAAGTCTCTCGTGCCTAGACGGTCGTGTGTGCCAAGTTTCGTGCCAAACTGACGCCGTTTGGTGATTTTGGGCCGTCAACACCTCGAATTCAAATTTCTTAAAGAACTAGTTTGCCTAGATCGAAATCCAGCACTAACTCCCAAATCGGGAACCCGATTCGAGCCTCGTCTACTCCCACATGTCTCTCATGTCTAAGCGGTCGTGTGTGTCGAGTTTTGTGCAAAATCGATGCCATTTGGCGATTTTAGGGCGTCAACACCTCGAATTCAAATTTCTTATGGAACTAGTTTTTGCGTAGACCGAAATCCGGCTCTAACTCCCAAACTAGGAACCCGATTCGAGCCCCGTCATCTTTCATAAGTCTCTCATGCCTAGGCAGTCCTGTGTGCCAAGTTTCGTGCCAAACCGATGCCTTTTGGTGATTTTGGGGCATCAATACCTCGAATTCAAATTTCTTAAGGAACTAGTTTGCCTAGACCGAAATCTGGCTCCAATTCCCAAACAGGGAACACGATTCGAGACCCGTCTTCTCCCACAAGTCTCTCATGCCTAGGCAGTCATGTGTGCCAAGTTTCGATCCACACCAATGTCGTTTGGTGATTTTGGCACATCAACACCTTGAATTCAAATTTCATAAGGAACTAGTTTGCTTAGACTGAAATCCGACTCTAACTCACAAACCGGGAACCCGATTCGAGCCCCGTCTTCTCCCACAAGTCTTTCGTGTCTAGGTGGTCGTGTGCGCCAAGTTTCGTGCTAATCCGACCTCTTTTGGTGATTTTGGGGCATCAATACCTCGAATTCAAGTTTCTTAATGAACTAATTTGCGTAAAGTGAAATCCAGCTCTAACTCTCAAACCGGGAACCCGATTAGAGTCCCGTCTTCTCCCATAAGTCTCTCATGCCTAGGCAGTCGTATGTGCCAAGTTTCGTGCCAAACCGACACCTTTTGGTGATTTTGGGGCGTCAACACCTTGAATTCAAGTTTCTTAAGGAACTAATTTGCCTAGAGTGAAATTCCGCTCTAACTCCCAAACCGGGAAACCGATTGGAGACCTGTCTTCTCCCACAAGTCTCTCGTGCCTAGGCGGTCATTTGTGCCAAGTTTCGTGCCAAACTGACACCGTTTTGCGATTTTGGGGCATCAAAACCTTGAATTTAAATTTCTTAGGGAACTAGTTTGCCTAGACCGAAATCCGGCTATAACTCCCAAACTGGGAACCCGATTCGAGCCTCGTCTTCCCCCACAATGTCTCATTTGCCTAGGCGGTTGTGTGTGCCTACTTTCGTGCCGATCCGACCTGGTTTGGTGATTTTGGGCATCAACATCTCCAATTCAAACTTCTTAAGGAACTAGTTTGCCTAGTCCGAAATCCAACACTAACTCCCAAACCGGGAACCAGATTCGAGCCCTGACTTCTCTAACAAGTCTCTCGTGCCTAGGCAGTCGTCTATGCCAAGTTTCGTGCCAAACCGATGCCATTTGGCGATTTTAGGGCGTCAACACCTCGAATTCAAATTTCTTAAGGAACTAGTTTGCCTAGATCGAAATCCGACTCTAACTCCCGAATCGGGAACTCGATTTGAGCCCCGTCTTCTCCCACAAGTCTCTCGTGCTTAGTCGGTCGTATGTACCAAGTTTCGTGCCAAACCGATGCCTTTTTGTGATTTTGGAGCGTCAACACCTTGAATTCAAGTTTCTCAAGGAACTAGTTTGCCTAGAGTGAAATCCGGCTCTAACTCCCAAACCGGGAACCCGATTGGAGTCCCGTCTTCTCCCACAAGTCTCTCGTGCTTAGGCGGTTGTGTGTGCCAAGTTTCGTGCCAAACCGACGCCGTTTGGCAATTTTGGGCCGTCAACACCTCAAATTCAAATTTCTTAAGGAACTAGTTTGCCTAGAGCGAAATCCGTCTCTAACTCCTAAACCGTTGTAGACATTCTAATGCTCAATGGACACGTGTGTGAGTTATTAATGCGTGCTTTGATACCACTCTGTCACGACCCAAACCCGCCCCTATAGGTTTAGCATCGTAACCGGCCAGTAATCCTTGGATTACCGAAGGCCTCTGAATAGATAAGCATATAATAAGGGGTTGCGGAAGCAATAATACATAAATATAAATGTCCAATAAGCTGTGTTGACTTACATGAAACAGAATATTTAAAACTTTATACACATATTCATAAGTCAACCCTACAATAAACCCACACACCTTACAGTATCTTAAGTACAGCCAACATAATCAAATAAAGTCTCATACATATACAAAACTAACATAACTGAATACAGGACGCTTTGGGAACCTCCACGTGAGGCACAATGGTTTGCTGACAACAGAAACACAGTCCCCTACAAAAGCCTTCGGGCTCGAACTCCAGAATGCTCACCTATATACATATATATACAAATAGTGAGCTAAAGCCCAGTGAATAACATTAAGGTAAAGGGTTAGTGAACGAATTCCAAACATATCATAAGTACAGAACAGATCATAGCATAGTCATCTCATATCAGAACATAATAATGGCATATCCCATAGAACACAGAACAGAACAGAACGTCTTCCGACTAGAGTAACCGGTTCTGGATACCGATTAAACACATATCACCACAATGAAGTGGCTAACGAGATCTCGTAATTACTTGTATGTCATGGACCCGCATTTTCATGTCGTCCCCCATGACTGGGACTATCTATGGATGCCATAATAGATTTCAAACTTGGAATGTTCGTTCATAAAAACATATATCATTTTAGAAATCATAGCTTGTTACATTTCATTTGGAACATAATTTCATATAAACGTATCTTTACGATAACGTTACTCATAGTGGTTCCAGTAAGTGGTCAATCAATTCTCGGACGTTGACCTACAATCACACAAGCACATAAAACCAACAGATCTTATCATTACACATGTACTTGGCCAATACGGCTTAGCTTATACTACGTTGGTTCTTATTCTTTCTTATTTTAATGCTTAAATACACACACACTTGTAATTCCTTGACTTGGTACATTCATTCTTTAGTGTGGTTCAATCCATAACCTCATTACTATGACTTAATTAAGGCTTAGGAATGCCTAAGATGTAATGAGGATGCTAAAACATGCATTGGAACACATAGGCAAAATTTCTGAAATGAGGTCTCCGCTCGAGCGTGTCCTTCCCCGCTCGAGCTGGAATGCAAACAAAGGATATTCGCTCGAGCGTGTGTTCCCCTGCTCGAGCGGACTGTAAACTCAGAAAAAGTGCTGGTTGGTCGAGATCTAGGCTCGAGCTTCAACTCCCACGCTCGAGCGGATCAACAACATACAAAAGGGTTTGCTCGAGCGCCCAGAGAGTTCGTGTTCTGAAAAAAAATACTGGGAGCTCGAAATATCCGCTCGAGCGGACTGTAAATTTCTGAGTTTTCAAAAACAGAGCTTGAGCTTGAAAATGCTACTTTCATGGCTATGTTCATGCAAAGCTTGATTAAAACACTTGGAAAACTTTACTATAACACCAATACATGGTCCTTTTTAAACCTTTAGCTCAAAACTCATGGATTTTAGCAAATTTGAAGTTGTAAGCTCATGCATGAAAGATCTTCAAACTATTTTCTTGATTTCTTCAAAACATGCAAATGGTTGATAAGAATCCATGAATTTCCAAAACATTTTGCAATATATGAACTCACATGCTTGCCAATGACTTCAAACCTGAACTCAAAATGGTGGAATAACAGGTTAAACTCTAAAAATACACATGCAAGTCATCTACAAGCCCAAAGGCCCACTTCTCTTGCTAATTTCATGAAATTGGCTCAAAGATGTGTTGAAAACATTATGCATAGAAGAATGGTTACAGAAATGTGCTTGAAATCCTTACCTAGAGCTTTGATTTCCAGAAGTGAGAGATGAGTCTTCCTAGTTTCCTTTCTCTTCTCCAACCCTCTTGAGCTCACTCTCTCACTCTCTAGCCAAACTTTCACTCTCTCTCTAACTTGAGTTCTCTCAGCATAAGGAACCAAATGGATAAAAGGGATGATACAACCCTCCTCCACACTCGGCTGAATATACACATACACACACACATTTTGAATACACAACATGTGCACACACATGCACTACTCCAACACACCCACAAGAATAATAATCCCCTGCATTCACTATCACCAAATGCCCAACTCAATTTCTCCATACACCCACACAGATTCTCTACACACACTCACTTAAGGATTTTAATCCTCTACACTTCACACTTCAAAATGCCTCACACAATATATACTTGATCACACCTAGGATCATGAGTGGGAGTAGATTGGGGATAAATCATGCATTAATTAAATCAGACGTAAGTAATCTTAATTTATTCAGGTTAGCACCGAATTCAATTAACCCAAAATAGTTCCCATCAAGGTTCAATTTAATCACATGCGATGTTTACTGATTCGAATCAATACCTAATAAAATTTGCTATAAGGTTCTAAAAATTCCAAATAACATAGTAGCGTAATCAATTTCGTTACCCACCCAAAAAAAAAAGTAATCAATTTCGTTTTCGGATGCCGACAAGGCTATCAATTTTCATATTAAAAGCGGAAATCTAGACAGATATTCCTACGGGTAATAGATAGATAGCCAAATATCATGCAATTTACACATTAATCCTATAATTCGTTTTATCCACTCAATTAACATCCTTAATTACCGATTAGTGGCTAAATACAGATCGGGGTTATTACAGTTAGCTTACAACAAAACCAATATACAACTTAAAACAAGGAAATGACTATAAGATTGAAAGTGCAAGAAAATGAAAGAATTGAAAACTAACCGCTTCTAGTTAGATTACAACAAAACACTATGAAATAAAAAGTAAGAAAATAAATATGAGCTAAACTAACTACTTGGATTACAACAAAACACTATGAAATAAAAAGTAAGAAAATAAATATGAGCTAAACTAACCACTTGGATTACACAACAAAACGCTTTAAAATATGAAGTAAGAAAATAAATATGAACTAAACTAACCACTTCCAATTAGATTATAACAAAATACTATGAAATCAAAAGTAAGAAAATAATTATGAAATAGAAAATATAAAGAAAATGAAAGACTTGAAATTCACCTTCCAGAGAAAGATTGAACTTCTCGATTTCCAAACTTCATCTTGATCACCCTCAATGTTGTGAATTTTGATCTCAATCCTCAATTCAAGAGCTTGGAATTTGAGCTTAGAATAATGTTTTGGACAAGTGTATGATCACTGTTTAATCTTCTTCAACTTAGCAAGACTACTCTCACTTTGGTCAAAGCTTTAGGACTTGGTTCTTAAGTGGTGTTTGCAAGGAAATATGAGATGTATAGAGGCTTTATAACTTCACTAATTTGGAAAGACAACTCTCTTGCTTTCAAGGATTTATTTTTCTCTCAAATTCTAACTCAAATTTAGTATTCTCTCTACACTTCTCTTCTAATTCATCTCCTCAAACTCAAGACTATAGCTCTCATTATATAGGCAATGCTAGTGGAGCAATGGTGGAAGACAAAGTGGATCATTTAGAGAAAATAATGGAGCTAATGGGGCACTAAAATGGAGCATTATCCTCGTTGGCTCAAGCACTAGTCAATGGAGGATGAGTAAGCATGCATTTGGTGCAAAACTAGGTAAGAAATAACATCACAAAGTGCCCCACACAGTAAAAAAAACTCGCCCAATGTGAATAGGTTGCGACCGTAGTAAGGCAAGTTGCACCCGCGATCACATTGGTCGTACCCGCGATGGTGCTACCGGTTGACCGGCTAGGGTGGATTTTGTCCATTTTTGCTCCGGTTCGGTCTTGTTTCGCTTCGGTTTGGTCCCATTTCACTCCGGGTGTCCCACATGGCTTAAACACTTGGCCGATATAGGCTTAGGGTTAGGAATAAAGCTCAAACTCCAAGCTCTCTTACTAATAATTTTGTGAGAAACACATTCTGATTGTCATCATCGGGTAATCAAAAGAAAGCGCCCAAGTCTTAGGGCTGGTCAAAATGGGATGTCTACAATATTATGTGAATTTTTTTTTTCCTGTGACTAATTTTTACTATTTTTATAACTATTTATAAAATTGAAATATACTGTGCGATTAATTTTTTTAAACTACTTTTAAGTTTGAAACGTAAACTGTTTGGTTGAATTTTTAAATTGTCTTTTATTTAAAAAAAAAAAAAAGTAGCTTGATAAAAGATATCGTTTTCATTTTCATATGATTCTATTTTTGTTTTTAATGAAAATAATATTTGTATGTTTGAATAATATTTTTATATTAATTGTATAATTTGAGTTAATATTTTTATTAGTCTCTACTTTTTTCTTCGCAGATAAAATAATATTTTTTATTTAAAAATTAATTTTTAAAAAAATAATATAAAATATTAGAAATATTTTTGTAATATCTTTTTCATTTATAAATAACTCAGATGTATATATATATTTTTTAAGTACTTTGTAGGGTGCAGGTCCATTATGTGTGGGGGTACGTGTTCATGTGCAAGTTTAGTATGTGTGGTGTCCAAGTTAAACCTATGTAGTGGTGCAAGTCTAGTCTGTGTTAGCATGCAAGTCGAATCTATGTGAAGGTGCAAGTTTAGTCTATGTGGTGTGCAAGTCAAATCTTTGTAGTTGTGCAAGTCTAATCTGTGTTGGCGTGCAAGTCAAACCTATATGGGAGTGCAAGCTTAGTCTGTGTAAGGTGCAATTAAATCTATGAAGGGTGCAAGTTGAATTTGTGTAAGGGTGCAAATCTAATCTGTGTGGGGCGCATGTTTAAGCCTCGTTTGGGAACATGTTTTTTTAGTAATTTTTTGACTTTTTTGCTAAAATATGATATAAAAAAAACTAGTATGTTTGAGATGAGTTTTTGATTTTTTTACGAAAAGATGTGCAATAAGTAGAGAGAAAAAGGGAATATTTGACTTTTGGTATAAGTTGTTGATTTTTTTATTTTTTTAGTGATTTTTTGACTTTTTGACTAAAATCACAACTTGCCAAACAAGGCCTTAGTCTATGTAGGGATGCATATTCAGTATGCGTAGAGTGTGCAAGTCAAATCTGTGTAGCTATAGCGACCCCGGTCTTTCTCCATTTGGTTGTTGTATCTGGACTTAGGTTCCGTGGATCTTGTTGTTGTATATATCTTGTCGTCATCCTTTAATTCCTTATTTTTTAGTTATAGGATGTGTTGGGCAGGTTTGTTACAGGTTGGTTGTGTTTGGGAGCAAGTGCTTGTTGCCTAGAATTTTGGTCATTCGCTCGAGCGAGCTCTGTGTTTTGACTTCTTTGCTCGAGCCAGGTTTCCTTCGCTTGAGCGTGCGTCTGCGTCTGGGTTTATACCTGAGAGTTTGAGTTCTTGGCTCGAGCGAGCTTTTCTTCGCTCGAGCGAGCGAGGACTATGTTTTGGAGTTCTTCGCTCGAGCGAGCTTTTCTTCGCTCGAGCGTGCTTCTGGTTGCAGACCTGAAGGTTTGCATTGTTGGCTCGAGCGAGACTTTCTTCGCTCGAGCGACCACTTTTTCGCTCGAGCGAGCCTGTGTTATATCCGCAGGCAGCAGCGGGGAAACACTTCACTTTTTTACCTCTTTTGATTTCAAAACCCTAGATCCATCAATTCTCTCTCTCTAAACACCTTCTCTCTTAGGATTGATCTAGTTCTTGGGTGTTTCTAGCCTTGTCTTTTTGTAAGAAAGGTAGAGAGTGTTGAGGGCTTCGTTTTAATCTGAAAATTTTTGGATTTGGAGCACTTTGGATTTTGGTCATCTTCTCCTTTGGGCTTCTAATTTCGAGGTAGGGATACCCTACTCCATCTTATGAGTTTTGTCTTTAATTTTGATCATTTTGAATAGTTGGTGATGTTGGGTAATTTTGAAAAAATTAGGGTTTGTTATGTAATTAACAAAAGAGGGGTTTTCAAATATTAAAACCTATGTGTATGTGAGATATTGGAAAAATGGTATTATTGTTGTTAAACTAGTGAAATGGAACCTTAGGGTTGATGTTGAGAAAATAGGGAAAATGCCCTACTTGTATTGAATAATTAATTTGTATAATTAATTTGGGAAAATGTGAAATTGAGTTGAGAATAATGAAATTGGGAAATTATGGGATTAAATGGTGTAGTTGGATTAATTTATCACTCACCTATGAAAATGTTGATATTATATCTGTTGATGCATTTATATTCTGTTTAGAAATATCTGCTTTGGGCTATCGGTGGAGGATAGTTTTGATTGTTGTAGACACTGCATGTTGATTAGGGAAAATCGAAACTAATCACATTGAATATGTCACTGAATATGACAGTTGGACTAATACATCGAATATGTGTATTGAGTGATCCTTGTATACAATAATTGCTTATATACTTGGAATATGTGTATTGTATGGAAGGAGATATGGGATGTACTCCATGGTTTGAGGGGAGATAGGAGATGGACTCTCAAACCTGTTTGGGAGAAGATAGGGGATGGACTCCATAGATACAGCCATTATGTGCATCAGATTGAAGTATTAATACATCAAATATGTGTATTAAATGGAAGCGTTAATACAGCGAATATGTGTATTATTTGAAATATGGAAGTGTTTTTATTGTGAGTTGTAAACTCATTTAAATTGTGAATCAAGAAAATGACTTAATGTGAGATGTAGTCTCTTTGAAATGTTTGGCCAGGTTCTACTGTCATGGAACTGTAATGAGTGTTGACCATCTATCAAGTGCTATTATTTTAGTCATTGCTTATAGTTGGTTTAGTATATTTCTACTGGGCTGTGGCTCACCCTATATGTGACATCATTTTCAGGTACAGATGGTATGCCACCTCCAAGGACGTAGTTTGGGAGGCTAGAGGCTGAAAGACTTTTTGTGTTATCTTTTATGTATTACATGTAAATCAAGCCAAGGGCTTACTTTGTAATTGAGTTAGTACTCTCTTTTGTGACCAAGTGTTGGCTTGGAAAGTTGTAAGCCCATAGGGCATTTACTTTTATTGTCAACATGTAATACTTTTGTACTTAACTACTCTGATAAATGGAAATATGTTATTTCTTGTATATCAATGCATGTCAAGATTGTTGGGTTTTATGTATTATGTTGAGGGCGTTATAGTAGCAGTGCAAGTCTAGTCTGTGTTGGCATGCATGTTAAATCTGTGTGGAGGTGTGAAGTGCAAGTTTAATTTGTGAGGGGTACAAGTTGAATCTGTGTAGGGATGCAAGTCTAATCTATGTAGGACACGAGTTTAATCTATGTAAGGTGTGGGGTGCAAGTTTAATATGTGTAGGGATACAAGTCTAGTCTATGTGAAGTGTAAGTTTAGTTTGTATGGGTGCAAGCTTTACTTTGTGTGTGGGATCAAACATGTCCCCTATTTTTTTATTATATTATTATTTTGGTTTGAGTTATTATTTGCGTGGTTTGAATTAATATATTTTTATTTACATTTGTATTATTCTAAACGTTTTCGTCTACCAATATATATATATATTAATTAGAAAAGTAATTTATTATTTATATTAACTTAAGTCATATAAATTATTTTAATTCTATAAATTTTTATATACTTTAGATTATTAATTTAAATTTTTATTAAATATGTGAAATATTAGTTGCATTTTAAAATTTTAAATATATTTTTAGAACAATATCAATTTTATAAAAATAGAATTTGTATATTAAATATTAAATATATTTTAATAAAATAAAATAAATTTAAAATGCAAAGATAATTTTTTTTATTTTCGTTTTTTTATTAAAAGAATGAGGTGAGTGTATGTGTGCTGGGATAGAACTAGGAGAAGATTATGAGGGGTCATGACCCCTCTGTCTCTGTGAAAATTTTATTTTCCGTAGTACTTCTAAATATATATATATGTATGTATTATTTTATAAATAAAATAGCATCTTAGTATAAAAGATATATACTTCATTCTTTTCTCATCTTTTATTCTCTGTTATTTTTCTAGAAAAAAATTTATTCATTCTATTAGAGATTGTTTATATGATATTTAAATTTTTTTTATGTGTATATATATATATTTATATATCATATTGTACATATATATGTATTTGTCTATACGGTAAAAAAATATTATTTATCTTTTAAACCCTTGTAGTAATAAAATCCTAATTTCATCTCTGTATGTGAGAGAGAGAGTATGTGCAAGGCATATTAGTGAGTGTAAGAGTTAAGGGTAAAATCCGTTTAGTTTAATTTTATAATTATGATTTAAGTGTGAAATTGTGATTTTAAGTGTGGAGTTGTAAGTTCAATTTTAAAAAAATAAAAATTTATTTGATTATGAGTTTTGAAAATATTTTTAAATTTTTGAATTTTGAAAAGAATTTTAAGTTTTGAAAAGAGTTTTAAATTCTATTTTGAGTTTTAAGTTTTTGAATTTTGAGTTGTATTTTAAAATTTTTTAAATTTATTTCTTTTAAATATTTAAAAACATTTAAGAAAAATTTATTTTTCATTTTAAATATTTTTATTTTATTTTATTTTTGTAAATTTTTAAAATTCAAATCATAAGCAAACACATAATTCCAAACTAAATTCAAAAACTATTTTTAAAACTCAAAACCAAACACATAACTCAAAACTCAATTCAAAATTTTTTTAATCAAAATATATTTTTTATTTTATTATTTTATTGAAAAATATTTTTTGTTATTTTTTTAAGTATTGGCTAAATAATTTGTTATGGTTTAGATATATATGGCAATCCAAATTTTTTTGAAATTAAAAAAAGTTAAATATTTTTAAAAATAAAATCATGATTTTAAAACATAAAATAAAAAAAATTTAAAAATTTTTTTAAATAAAATTTTAAAAGAAATTTAATTATGGGTTTCGAAAAGAATTTTAAATTAAAAAAATTTGAATTTTTTTTATTAGAATTACAATTTCAAAAGAGTTTAGTTATTAGAATTTTTGTTAGAATTTTTCGGTGTGTGTTTGGTTGCTACCCAACGACGGCCATAATCACCACCGCCCCCACCCAACGGTACATTTCTCTCCCAAAATTGCAACCCAAAATTGCATAGGGCTTTGATGTAGAGAATAGAAGATTGTAGCAAGCAAAGCAAAGGCCAAATTAAAAGAAGAAAATGGACGACGATGATAATGATCATCTATTCCAGAGAGAAAGGTACCAAATGGAGCAAATTCGAGTGCTCGATTCCGAGGAATTGCAGATTGAAGAAGTCGATGACCTTGCCGACTCATCCGATGCCGATGATACCAAGTAAAATCATTCCTCATCATTCATTAATTGTTCATTTCATACACAATCAATTGATTGTCGCTCGTTTATGTTTTTTGAAATTTGGGGTTTCATAATTGCACTCGATTGAGAATCAACTTTGAGTTGATATTGCCCCCACCCACACCAAATACAGAGGGGAAAAAAGGGGTCAATTGAGGGCACTTCAGCTAAGGTTATTATGACTAAGTTGCAAAACTTTCAATTCCCACATCCATTCTCGCTTCTATTGATATGGGTGATACCATCACCCAAGTAACACATGCATTCCCTTATTATCATACATGAATTAGCAGTAATGTTGTGTAACTGTGCAAAGAAGAAGATTTCACCAAAAGATTGCTAATCCACCCGACCCGGATGTCGTCTGCACTGATTCGGTGGCTGGGGATTGGGAGGTCACGGGGGATGTCAAGAACATGTCCATTTTCGCCACAATTGACAAGGTTAGTAATTTTACATACATAATATGTGCTATATATTTACATATATACATATTAATTGTGCCAAATTTAGTTGTTTGAATTCTCAACTTGTATCTGTAGAATTTGTGTGAAATTCTCGTAGAACATTCTGGTAATCTCGTAAATTCCCAACTCTGAAATTGATTGCACTGTGGTTTCCTTTTCATTGAATTTTTTTTTTTTCTTTCTTTGTTTGTGTCTGAAGGCAGTTTGCAAGTATCTTTTATCTATGTCTTGGCTGTTTAATTATCAGTGTTAAGTATTTAAGAGCTTGTTTAGTACATGATGTACATCGAATTCTATTCTTTTATTTTTTTAGCAAGAGAAAAAAAGCTCGAGATATAGGTTAAACTACTAATTTCATTTTAGGGTGAAATTACAAAGTTGAACTTGTGATTTCACCATATAATGAAATCGCAAATCAACAAGCAATTTCAACTTCACCACGTTGGCAAAGTTGTCAAGATGGTATCTCGCCAAGTCAGCACAAAATTGCATCTTCAAGTTGTGATTTAAAAAATTATTGTATTTTTCCAAACAGGTTTAAAATGGTATCATTTTTATAAATAGTTTTAAAACTACAATGTTCACCCAATTTTGGCATTTCTACAGTATCTATATGCATGTTAAAATTATATTGAGTTTTGTCACTTGGTCAGCAGCATTGTTTCACTGAGTAACTGCTCATTTCATATTGCAGCAACACATTAGGTGTTTTTCAGTGTTGAAAAAATTAATGTGTGTTTTTGTTATGTGATAAAACTTGGCCTACTAACCTTGAGGCAATTGATGCTAATATAAGTTTCATCATGAAGTTCAAAGAAATATTTTGTTTGTTGGATAGAAAATTAGTTTGATGATTGGGCCTGACAATTCCTTTTGAAGAAAATTCTGAAATTAAAACTTTTAGCCTTGAATGATGAAAGCATACTCTATGTTCAAGGCCTTGTTTGGGAACAAGCTTTTTTAGTAACTTTTGGCTTTTTGGCTAAAATATTTGGTAAAAAAAACTAATATATTTAGAATGACTTTTTTGGTTTTTTACGAAAAGTTGTGCAAAAAGTAGAGAAAAGAGAATATTTGACTTTTTGCTATAGGTTATAGGCTTTTTGGTTTTTTTTAGGAACTTTTTAGATTTTAGGCTAAAACGATTACATGCCAAATGAGGCCTAAGTTTCAAAATTGAAGAAGCAACTAAATTTCAAAATTAATTGCTTTCAAGGTGAACTCAATTGTGGATCAATTGGAAGCATATATATAATTAAGTTTTTAGGCTTAGTAGGGTCTTTATATTATGATTATGTAGGCTAGGTATTGTTTTGGTTAGTTTTCTATATGATTTATTAAGTTCTATAACTACTGGTTATTTTGGTAATTTGCTGAATTTTTGGACATAGGTTGTAGAGTTCATCCATGAGTAGTCATGGATCCTGATATGTAATTGAATTTTTTTTTATTTGGTTTTAGATAGATTTTAGAAGTCAAAAAGTGTAGCTTCTTATTTAAAAATCCTAATCTAGTGTGTGCGAGAAGTTTCCAAAATCTGTATAAACCTTTAATTCAATGGAGAATATGTCTTAGAGAATTTTCAGATCATTTGAAGTTAATTCGGAATTTTATGATGCAATTCAACTCTAGATCTTATGTCTTGCATTAGGGGGAAGAGAAAGAGGCCTCAATAGCTTACTTCTTATCAGATGTGATGCATATGAAATTTAGGTGTGATGTCTAGACTTTTTTGTCTTCTTCTTCTTCTTCTTCAAATAAAATTTCTGTACTAAAGCCTGTGAGACCACAAAATCAGATTTGTATTAGTCCTATCCAACCCTCATGCATCATAGTTCCTTAACCCTAGCACCCTAGCTTGCAAAAGATTACTACATCAGCGAAGTTACTGTTCACATCGCCCAAAACAGCCCCCAAATACCTTGTAAAACCTCGTTATTTCTTTTTTTTAAAAAGCCTAAGCATCCCAATACAATCCCACAAAAACCCTATATTCATATTACTCTTTCAGCACAAAACCCAATTAAATCCAACCTTAAAGCATATTAGGCTGTGTTTGGTTCATAGATTTGGATAGGGATTTGAAAAAGGAAAGGAAAAAATGTGTGAAATATAGTTATATTCCATTCATATTTCATCCACCTTTTCACTTTCCCTTTCTAAATCTCTACCCAAATCCATGAACCAAACACAACATTAATATTTCTTTATTTGTGTTTCCTGACTTGTAGAAGCTTAAATTCTGTATTAGATAATCCAAAGTTTTACTGTAAAGGCTACCTATTGTTATGGCTAAAATCTATTTTGATTGTGACAATCTTGAATATACGGAATCTGGTTTTCAATTGAGTGGGTTTGGTAAAAAAAAAAAAAAGAGGATATTTTATATGCCGTTAATTTTAGGTAAGGGATTTCTAATTTGAGAGTATTCATTTCATGCTAAGTATTAGATTCCTGAAAGGAAAGATCTTGGAATTGATGCAGATTTAAGTTATGGTAATTTTAGTTTGGTCTCTTGTTCGAAGGCCTCGTTTAACAGGCTTTTTTAGTAGCTTTTTGGCTTTTTGGCTAAAAGATGATATAAAAAAAACTAGTATGTTTGGGATTACTTTTTGGCTTTTTACGAAAAGATGTGCAAAAAGTAGAGAGAAGAGGGAATCCTTGACTTTTTGGAATAGGTTGTTAGCTTTTTGACTTTTTTAGTAACTTTTTGGCTTTTTGGCTAAAAAAGCCACTTGCCAAACGAGGCCGGGATCTTCCATCATCTTGATATAAGACCTATCCTATGTTACCCTAGAATAGAGATCATTCTTGTACAAGGAACACAAATAGGAATGTGGTACATCACATGCTCTAAAGTATAGTACATCACATTATGATGCATTGTTTTACATTTTGTCAACCCAAAACTCCACTCTACCTAGATTTTAGTTCATTATATTTGACTTTTCCTCTATTAAAGAGAACTTTAATGAAAAACGTAGAAAAATTTATGGGATTGCTTTGGATCGCTAAATTCCCTATTAAGGAGAACTTTTAACGTAAAACAAAAATGTACCATGTTTTGGAATATGCGTTCCAAAACATAAATCACTAGGGTGTTAACATTTTCTGGTAACTGTATAAGACTTTTGTCTTCATTGGAATTGAGTCAGATCATAATTTCTTCACAGGAAAGCATTCTCTCGTATGTAGACACATCTAATATTGCAGAGTGAAGCTTAACGTGGATTCTAAGAAAGATATTTTCGTGATGCAGTTGGATAATCTTTCTCGAATATTCTCTCTTTAAGTCATTTTGATAGTTTTTTTTTGGAGTGATCTTGCATGTGGGATGCAAACAGCAAATCATCCCCACAAAAATAAAGCTTAATGCGGATTCTGTAGAATATATATTTTGTGACGCAGTTGGATAATCTTAATCCCTTTGTGAGCCTTTTTTCTATTCGAGTAATTTTGAGAGGTTTTCTAGAGATTCATTTGATAGATGCAAATAACTATTTTGTGCTTTTATTATCATGCTTCCCTTTTGAGGGTTGTTCTGAATTTATCTCTTTAGTAAGAAACAGAAAATTTACCACTCATTTATTAAAGCTGCAGCTTCAGCTTCAGAGTTTCAGTTCGACAATAAAGGGGCTCATAGTTGTAAGCATATAGTTTAGCTGCAGCACCTTTTTAAAGGAAGTTTTGATTGTTCCTGTTGAGTAATGATTGGGGCCCTTGTGGTTTCCAGAGAGTGAAACTTGGCCTTTTCATCAATCATGCTCATGGCTACTACATGACTGCCCTGGATTTATCAAGTTGTTTTTGATTCTCAGGTCAGTGTCAGGGGACTGAAACCTTGCATTTTAGATTTTCTTAATACAGTGCCCATGTTTTGGCTCGTGACCTACGTTACACGGACTCGGGTGCGGGCATCGGGTGCGGATACGTATCTAGGGGTCGGACACTTCAAAACTAAAAATTGAGGATACGTGGATATGGATCCAAACGAGGATACGGGTACAGGGATACGTTAAATATTTAATTTTTAAAATATATTTATTATATATAAAGATAAGTTAAATAGTTTTTTTAAAATATATTTATTATTTTTATCTTATGTATTACTTTTATTGATAATTTTTTAAATTTTTTTATATAATTTATTTTTTACTTTTAATTGATATATATTGTAAATAACAAAAATATAATAACTAAGGAATAACAAATTATGTTAAAATAAATTATATTATATTATATATTATTTAATAATAAAAATAACAAATTGACATATATATATTTATATTATTTATGATAAATTATATTATATATATTATTTATGATATAATTTATATTATATATTGTATATTATATATGATATAATCTATACTATATATTATTTATATGATATATGATATAATCTATATTATATATTATTTATATGATATTATTTATATGTAGGCACCGATTAAGACGAAGAGAGAGAATACGGTCAAGAGAAAAGAAAAGAGAGAAGAAAACAGAGAGGAGAGACGAGAGACGAGATCGAACCAGAGAGAAGAAAGAGATGAAGATGATCGAGAGCGAGAGAAGAGACAGACGAAGAGAACGATCGAGAGTGAGAGTGAGAGTGAGAGAGAAACGAAGACAGTTTGAAAGAAGAAGATTGCATCCCTAATCGAAGGATCGAAGCCCTAATCGCAGTTTTCATAGCCCTAATCACAGGTGTGCCATCTTTCTTCTTACTTCCATATGCCATATCCTCTTCTTCTATGCCGTATCCACTTCTTCCATGCCGGATCCCGTCCGGATTCCGTACCCGTACCCGTGTCGTGTCGTGTCGTGTCGACACGGGTACTTCGCCAAAACTGACGAGTCCGTGTAACATAGCTGGTGACCATATGACAATGTAGGCAACACTGCATTAGTCTCTCTCCCAAACGAATGAATCTTTCTCCTCTAGTATCCAGGACTTTAGCTTGTAAAGAATACATGTATCGCCGTACAGTATATGGAATACTCCATACAACTGCATTTAGCATTATCAAAGAGCATCAAGACGGACACAAATATTACATTGAGAAACCTCATGTTTGTGTTACTATGCCGGGTGCATACTAGTGCATTGAAAATCACCAAAATGCATGTTAGAAGGACCAAGATAAGGGAAGTGTTAGACAGTTAAAGATGTGATGCCGTATTTGATGGATACAACAACTGCAGGCTACCCTAGTTGGAGAGAATGCGAGTACACTGTAGTCTAATGTTTCTTAACCATTGAGCATTTCCTTTTCATACTAATAATCATTTATAAAATAAATACTCATGGAAGTTGATAGTTCTTCTTGTGATATATTCTGTCCCAAATTGTTGGTCCATTTTTACTATTTCAGACATCCCAAAAAATCATTTATATTTTTAAATTTATTCTTTTGCAATGATTTTTGAAGACTTTATCTACAAGAACTAATTGACATCTTTTAATTTGTGGGGATTTTTTTAAAAAAAAATTTTAAAAAAAGAAAATAAATAATTTATTGACTTGATTAAGGGGCATGAATGCCAAAAATTGACCAACAATTTGGGATGGAGTGTTATGTGGCCTTTTAGTCTTGTGTTTTATTTGAATTATTTTGCTTTTTAATTGCTCATTACTTGTTGCAGATCATCTTATCACAAGAAAAGAACATTCAGAGACTTAATGAGCTTGTACGGAGTCTTAGGGAACAATTGCTACAATGCCGGAGCAATAACGATAAATTGAATGGCACTGTAAGTTCATTGACTGAAAGTGTTATTGATCTTGAGCGGCAGCAGATTCTGGAGGACTAGAAGGGACTCCAAAATTCCTTTTATCATTATTTATGGTATGTGGAAGTAGTATGACCTTTTTTTTCCTGCCCAAGTTTTCCTTTGCAGCTTGTGTCTGTAAGTTTAGCATCATTTCCTGTTTAATTGAAACAATTTAAGTGTTGAAAAGTCTCAGTATTCCCCGTCAATAGTCACATATTTGTAGAAATCTCATTGTTCTATGGTGTCACTCTCTGTCTGCTGCTACACCCACTCAAAAGTTTATTTGTGCCTTGAGAAGTGAAGATATTGCTATAACAACCCCTTGTAATAATTCTAGAAGTAATTGATTAAAAGCCTGAAACATGGAAGGCAAAGTACTAAAGAACCAAAAAGAGAAAGAAGAAGAACAAATCAAAATCCGCTTCCAGTTGCTTGATGTTTGTTTGTGGTTAAAATTTGCTATTTATCAAAGTATAGTACCTAAAATTGAGATTTCCTCTGACACTGGTTTTCCTTTGCTTGCATATTTTGGATGCTTTTGTCCACTGTGTAATTGGATTCTTGGAATTCTATAATGGAATTTTTTTTTCTTGCTTCTGGTTGATATTGCATGAGAAGAACAACATGCTTTGTCCTCTTTTTGATAACCAAGTCTATTTATTTCATCCATGAAAGCCATTGACTTCCATTCTTAAATGAATGATCAAGTTATGTTGGCTTTTATTAGTGGGAGTTTTCAGAGGCCAACTGTTAATGGTGGACTGTGGAAGCATATGTGCCTTTGTTACTAATCTGTCTGATGTAACTCATGCTGTATTTCCATTTGCATATGAAGTTGGCAACTAAGATGTAGTGACTTGTGACTCCTCCCTCATCCTTGTGTTGTTTCGTAAATAATCCCACGTTTGGTACTGCAAAAGTTGCCCAGAATAGCTAATCCCACGTGACCCCTTTACCTACATATGAGGGATTATTTTGTCCTAGGGGTGGGACAGTTAAACCGGGGATAACTCTTTTGCATGTGAATGACTAAAATGCCTTTGCCTGGCTTACACATTCGGGGGTATCTTATCTGCCTAATCCAAACCGAAATCAAACATAGCTGGTGTAAAGTGGCAGCTTTCTAATATATATTTACTTGTCAAAAAAAAAAAGGGAAGAAGAAAGAAATGGGCCGGAGTCTTCAGTGATTTGTTTTTGGTGATGCATCTAGGGGCACAACAGGAGAATCTTTAATGGAGGTGTAGTTTTTATTTTGGAGTCGAAACATTTGATATTGAGCCCTTTTTTGGATTACTAATGTGTTATGTCTTGATATTTTGAAAATTTCCTGTGTCGGCATGTTCGTATCATGCGTAGTTTATGGGCAATAACATGATCTTTATTGGTTTAGATAGCCTAGTTCCTTGAGTTGTTGGAGCTTCTGTATAATGGTGGCCCTAATGTTGTAGGTATCTCTTTTGAAAATGAGACTTTAAACAGTATGGTTTCAAAGCTTGGTCATATATGGCAATAGTGGACCAGAGTGATGGTCTCTATATTCATTTTAGCAGGGGAATTAGACAACGCATTTGGCATCAAAGTTTCTTTGAATCTATTTTATCTGCACAGAAATGAAAATTCTCTTTGCATGGAATTAGCTGAATGTCTTTGCTTTCTAGTACAATAAAGCTTGGTTGCAAAACCAAAGTGCTGATATTCATAAAAATAAACTTTTCATAAAAAACTGAAAACTGCTCGTAAAATGTTTGGGATGGTTGTTATTATTATTATTATTTTGAATTTATTGTCGACAGCAATATAGTCTAAAAAGAACAAAAGGTTATTATTCTTTTAGCCTTATTGTTGAGTTTTTAGAACCCAAAAGCACATGCATAAAAAATTCTTGAATTTCTTTGAGAATAAGTAGATAAGGAGAAGAGGTGAACCAATATCAGAATAACTGGAAGATCTTTTGGAATATTAGTTTCTAATTTTGAATTGTTTTACTTGTGTTAAAATGTTGAGTTCATATGACAATGTTATATTTTGTCTATGATTATTTTATAGTACAAAAGAATATCAGCTTTGAAACTGTTCTAAGTGTGCTTTTGCTGTAATAGCGCTGTTGGAAATTATTTTAATATGCATTAATAAATCTTCTTCTATGCTTCAAGTGTTCACCTGTCTTTCAAAGTTTTTTTTGCTATTTCCATTGCATTTGTGGCATGTTTACTAGATATTCCTTTTTCGGAGTCTTTTTAAATGTTGCGCTGCAACAAAATTTTGATCCTTGTGCATGATATTGCATTAGAAAGCATTGCAATTTTAGGCTATTAACCTTTGTGGAGATGTTTTTCTTTTTATTTTTCTGTCGATTTTTAATTAAGAATTTGGATTATCTTCTTTATTTTTATTTTGTATATTCTTTTCAATGATGACCAAAATTCTTTCAAACCTGATAGTCTCTTGTACAAACTTTATGAGAAAACATGATTTTATAACAATGGAAAAAGGAAATGACAACTGCAATTTCATTTTTAACATACGGTTCCCACCATACTTATAAAAGTAGCATGTGCAACCCTCTTCAAATTCTTTTGTCGACATAATGTTCATTTTTTTGGATGTTGTAATGTCTTGATAGTCTTCTTCTTTTTTTAATCTTCTTTCCAAGAGGATGAAATAATGAATAAGCTGCGCATCTTTTGATTTGTCCTTTGAACTTTTTTTTTGATAAATAATTTATCCTTTGAACTTTTCATCCTTGAGATCCCACTTATCTGCTAACTGGGGGTTGAAAAGTTGCATGGCCCATGGTTAGCCAAATTCTCCCCATGATTATTCTTAGATGGATGACGGTGGCATGAATATGCAAGTGGTTATTGGATTAGGAGTTGTTTCTGGATTTTATTTTTTGTTTTGTGGAGATGCATTTTCTTTCTGTGTTTTCTTACTTGTAGAGGATGCCTCATCCTTGTCTCTTTTTTGATCTATTCAATAAAATTTTGTTTTTGCTGATAAAAAAAAAAAAAAAAAAAAAAAAAAGTTCTGTCATTTGAATTCAGAGGTGGTTGATTGGTTTTGAATGGTATAATTTCTTCTTATCCTGATGTTTATTGTTTTTTACTGTCTGAGGTGCATTCTTTACAGAAAGCTGTATAGGGTACAAGCTTTAGTTCACAAGTCAAGCTCACTTATAAATGGAGTAGAATTCAATTTATTTGATGAGCTTGCTATAAGGCTTGGTTTGGCTTAGTAAGCCATGATTGCTTTGATGGTTTTATTTATATATTTAAGTCTTTATGTGGAATTTTCTTTGTACCATTTAAGTAGGAAAAGATTGATGCTACTTTTTTGCAGTGCAGCATTGTTGGAGGATAATTTAAGAGCAACCCACCACTTGCCTTGATGAGTTTGGATCATTGAATATTAAGCAAGCCGAGTCAGTTTATTATGCTAACATGTGCTAGATGAAGGTGAAGGTTCCCACTTCATCTAGACTGTAAATGAGATGAAGTGAGCCAAGTACAAGGAGCTTGAGCTTGGTTCAGCAGCATAGGAGCTAGGCTCAATCTCAGCTTAGACTTGTTTTGACAAGTAAAATTCATACAAAGCCGGTTTTTGGAGATAAGCCACTACTAATTCGATATTTCCTAGAGACGTTTCTTTGATTGACTTGAGTGTAGTTTTTGATTCTCTCTTACTTCTTCTTCTTCTTCTTCTTCTTCACTTTTTATTTATTTTTTTACAAGATGTAGTTAAGAAGTTCAGCTTTTCTCTGCTTCTCTTTCTTTGGCTTCTTGCTTTGCACTTCAACTTTTCAATGAGAATCTTGAGGGTCCATTTGATTAGAGTAAAACATATGATGGAAAACAAAAGTGATAGATAGTGAAGTGAAAGAAAAGGTGAAAGGAAAATTTATTTTCTCGTTTGCATTTGGTTTAATTTTTTGTGAGAAAGTTACAATAGTTGGCTACTTTAATGAGAGAAAAAAGTGACTATTTTTTTGTAAGAATCTAGAAGCAAAGTTGCCATTCTGGTGTGGGTTGTATAAGATATTTAACTTTGTTGTATTTTCCACCCTTCTGCTAAACAAATGCATGAAATTAAATAGTTGAATTTTTGTTCTCTTTCCCCATCTTCATCCTGTTCAAACTTAGTCTGAGTGATTGTATGTTGTTTCTTCAGCAGTCACTTGCTTTGCTGACATCAACTGTTCGTTTGAAATTATTTTGCAGTTGTATCCTCCTAATGATTGGCTAGTGGGGTCATCCTTGCCCTCTAAATTCAGCCCAACCATTATTGAATCAGCACTCAATGAGCTTACCCCAAAACAATGTTAGGTGAGTTCATTGCTGCTCCGAGAAGCTCTACCTTACTATATTACTGATACATATGCTATGATTGACACTTCCTTCCCTTTATATATTTGTTTTGTCCAGGACGTACATTTAGTATCGATGATGCAAAATGTCCTTAATTTTGGCATTAGTAAACAGGCTAATGAAGTATCTGTTCAAAAACATGCTAATGAAGCATTCAGACTTCAGTTTACACAGAGCATACAAGATCACTCTGTGCATGCCTGCAATACTTGTTATACATTGCATGTTTGTTTTAGTTATTATTAGAGAGGTCCATTACATGCTATGAACAAATAACAGAGACAGGAGTTTGCAGCTCAGATAAATAAATGATTGTATGTTGTTCTTATATACCTACTTTATTGAAAAGACACATGGAAAATGCTTCATCTTCAGTTGGATCAGAAACTATCCAGAGAGTAATGTGACTAATAAAGTTTCTGATAGAATTGTTGTCTTTGCGAGTTAAATATCGTAAGTGTCAATATAGTCAATAATAAGACAATTTGCATGTCGCTGTGCATATAGGATCCAAATGCCATTGTTTCAAGTATACTCATAACATGTGGTTTGGCTGGCATAATATGAAAGCATGTTTAAGGTAAATGTTCATTTATTTCATCTAGAAATTTAGGATGCTAGGAACTATCTAGAAAGGATGGGAAAACTGAAATTTAGGCAATCAACAATGTCTTGCCTTGCTACTTGAAGGTTTGATTTCAGTAGAATATTCAAAAACTTGATTAACGTCTGCTAATTTATCATTGGATTTTACAGTAATTATAGGTATTGTGAGTGCTCAATTCATCTTTCCCTCCTCTCCGTTTAGTACATAGCTAGTGTATTTACTAGTAAAACTTCATTAGTACACTTGCCCAAATGGAAGGTAATCATATTGAGGACATTTCTTTCACTTGGCAATTTTGATGTTGAATAGATGTTTAGACAATAATGAATACTTGTTGACTATGCTCTTATGTCCATTCTTGCCCAACAATTGTTGGGACACTTGCAAAAGTGTTCACCTTTATTGACTTAAGTACGTGTAGAAGTCCAAGGGAATTTTTGTCAAAGAATTTTTATATGGTTATTATTTTAGGTTAAGTATGCTATATAAGTGAATTCACTTTCATTATTGTACATCACATTCCATCCCACATCGTGTAGGTAGGAAAAGTTCCTGGGCTCTATAAATGAGTTCATATTCCTTCCAAGTAACAACATGCTTTAAACCCTTGAGGGCCTAGCTCAAAGTGAACAATTGTTATGATTTGAGATGGGGGGTGTTATAGTAGCAGAAGCTGTTAGAATATTTCCTTATTTCCTTATTTAGATTAGATTGTGATTGTAATTGTGATTGTGATTGATTGATTGTGATTCCTTAATCAGTCTCAATCAATATAAAAGGTGATTCTCTTAAATTATATGGTATTAGAGCCAAAACCCTAAAAACTGTCACTCACACAGCCGCTACCACCAACTAGCCATCACCTATCACCACCCATCATGTATCGCTGGTCCCTGAGTCTTTGTCGGAACCAGCCAAGGTCTCATAAAGTTGTTTCGACTTCAGCTGAAGGCCCCTCTGGCCTAGTCGACCCTCGTGAGGGTTGTCCTAGCCTCTCTTTATGTATTTTGGCTCCTATGGATGAGTGTTTGTGGGTTGCCCATCTTTTGTTGCTTCTGAGTCTCTGTCGGAACCAGCCAAGGTCCCACAGAGCTGTTTCGACTTCAGTAGAAGGCTCCTCTGGCCTAGTCGACCCTTGTGAGGGTTGTCCTAGCCTCTCTTTATGTATTTCGGCTCCTGTGGATGAGTGTTTGTGGGTTGCCCATCTTCTGTTGCCTCAAGTTTCTTTCCCTCTACCTATGTTACACGGACTCTTTGGAATTTTGAAGGTACCCGTGTCGACACGACACGACACGGGTACGGGTGCGGGATACGGCTCCTTAGAAACGGATATGACAGAAGAATTGAAAGAGAAGAGAGCAAGGAGAGAACCTGGCCTTCGACTTCAATCTGTTGCAGAGCATCGATCGATCTGTGAAGTTGATCGATCTGCGAAGTTGATCTGCGAAGTTGATCAATCTGCGAAGTCGATGTACTGTGCTTCGTCGTCTTCCCCTTTGATCTCGATCTCAGACTCTCTTCGTCGTCTTCCCCTTCCGTCGTCTCTGCGAAGACATTGCTCTACCAACCAATTTTCTAGGTCTTTTTCCCTTCCGTCGTCTCTGCGAAGCTAACTCAATTTTTATTTCTATAGGTCTCTGACTTTTCTTTTTAATATAATTTGAATTATATATAATATAAATTATATTAATATAATATTATTCATATTATATAGTATTATTTATTCCAAAAAATATTATACAATATAATATATCATAAATAACATAACTTTTATGCCTAAAATTAAAATAATTTATTTTATCATATATAATATAATTTATTTTATATCTAAAATAATGTTTATAATTTTTATTTATTATTTATTTGCTATTTTTTTAATAAAATTTGTTATTCCTTAAACTTTTTAAACTCATCTTTATATAATAAATATATTTAAAAATAATTATGTAACGTATTCCCGTACCCATATCCTAATTTGGATCCGTATCCACGTGTCCTTAATTTTTAATTTTAAAGTGCCCGACCCTTAGACACACACCCGTACCCGATACCCGCACCCGAGTCCGTGTAACGTAGATTACTATTGGGAATCTCTCTCTCTCTCTCTCTCTCTTTGATAAATACTATTAGGAATCTCTTTCTTTTGTTTCTTGATTGATTTGCCGGAAGAATTTAGCTTATGGGTTGATGTATATAGTTTGGCCTTTTTCCCTCTTATGTAATTTTTGCTCGGGATTTCTCCTTGTGTCTCGTTCTGGATTTTATCTACCAGAAAGAGGAAAATTCTCCTTCATTATTCCCCCTTGAGATACAGCATGAACAAAATAAAGTTGGTTGTCTTAAGGCTAGTCATGTTGAATTCTCAGACTATTTAATCTTGGATTAGAAAACTTAGGCTGTCATTGATTTAGTAGTACTGGCGGGCCAACATCAATCATTATATTCTCCTATGTGTTGGAGGGCTAACAAGAATTTGAATCAAATGGAAATTGATTGGATGGGATTTTGGTGTGCTGAGAAGTTGATGTACAAATGCCTAGGAGGACTAGCTCCAACCTTCAAAATCACAATTGAAGAAATAATACCTATTGGGAGCAAATATCAATCATTTTATTCCTCCTTTGTGTCTACTTAGCAAAATCATAGAAGAAATAATAATACATATTGGGAGCAACTAGAATGGAAAGAACCCTCCTTGTGTGACTTGACTGCTTAGCAAAATCATAGAAGAAAAAATACATATGAAAGCAAGTCAAATCCAAACAAAAGTATAAAGAAAAATCTTAGCCACAACATATCCAATTTTTTATAGGAAAACTTTTGACTTGAAGGATAGCTAAGGGACAAGCTTGAAAGAAAAAATCTTCCATTGTATGAAAATTGTGAGTTTTCAATCAACTTTGTTTCCATCTATTAAAAAACTGAGATCTCAAGTGGAAGCAGACACCCAATCTATTAAAAAATTGAGATCTCAAGTGGAAGTAGACACCCAATCTCTAGGGATTTTCATGGCTCGAGTAGTGGCCAATGATTTTGCAAAGTCTAAGGTGGTTTTAACTTGGATTTTGGATGGGATTGGTCTTCAAGTCATCTCATTTATAAATACTCGTTCCATCCCCAACTGTTTGTCAATTTTCAGCATTCATGCCTTTTAGTAGGGTCAATAAATAATGTATTTTTTCCCTACAAATTGAAAGAAAGAATAAATAAAAAAACATAGATGATTTTTTTGGGATGTTTGGAATAGTTAAAATGGACCAGCAATTTCGTACGAGAGGAGAATTAAACTAGTTGTAACCAAAATAAATTTGTCAAATAAGAGAAGCATCCATATTCGCTTGCACTATCAATTGATTAATATGTGTTTTACATCACTTTAATACATTTCAAGTTTGTTTTGGTGATTTCCTAGTCAATGGTGGATCGCGTTTAATTTGTGGTGAATTCACAGAGTATCATAGATGCTTGATACTCTACCGACC
Source organism: Camellia granthamiana (assembly GCA_036172215.1). Classification (NCBI taxonomy): domain Eukaryota; kingdom Viridiplantae; phylum Streptophyta; class Magnoliopsida; order Ericales; family Theaceae; genus Camellia; species Camellia granthamiana. The sequence goes on from JAXFYN010000157.1 coordinate 54,302, forward strand.
ATTCAGGAACAAACATCACCGATTTCTAGTGGTATGAGAAATACGCTAACAAGTTTTAGGGCTCAACACCTAAGGCACATGAATTGGGATAGGGTTGGGTTGTTTCTATTTTTTTTTTCCCCTTACTAATGGTGAATTGGTTGGCTACGGGGTCCTGTGATTTTTGTTCGTTTTGATTTTCGACAGGAAGAAGGGAAAAAAAAAAAAAAGGGAATCCTTTTGTGTGTCTAATTGATTATTATATTGATTGCAAAATTGATTGGCATAAAGCAAATTCGTACTGGTTTAATTGAATAAAATGAACAATTCATAATCTCTGTCATGTTATGTTATCAATCCTAAGCAAATTCTTTTCCATTTTGAGGGCTAAATCTCTAGACCTTATTCAAGTGCCAAACAACATTTTAAGTATGAAGCATTAGCACTTTATCTGAATCACTAGATCTTTAGCATTGTCAAATTAATTTTTTATTTGAAATGTTACTGCAATAGTCGTTTGACCAAAAGATGTGAAATAAAACCCTGCCTATAGATGAGGGCTTATTAGGGTTATATTTTAAGCCTGGCTAAGAAAGATTTATACAAGTCAACTAAAATTTGGGATATACGTAGATTTTGTTCTCTAGGAATGGCACTGTATAGTTATCAAAAAGCATGACATTTTGCATTTCAACTGTAGGAAACTTTCACCAGTGTAAATGTTCCCATAGAGTGGCTGCGATGATTTTTTCCACGGCAAAGCATGGCTGGTATTAAGGGCGATACATGTTAGATTAGCACAATGTAAGAATGGAGTTAATAATAAAGACTTCCTTTAGGAAAAATTGAACCTAGGTGTTGGTCAGCATGCAAACGGAAGGCTGTATACACTCACAAGACTTTAATCCTAAAGTATCAAAATTGATAAGACCTAAAGCACATACCTACTACATCAAGTGTTTTGGGAAGGGTGAGATTAGAAATCAGACAGAAAATTCATTTTACTTTTTTGGTTAGGTAAAATTCATTTGACTTATAGTTAAAAGAGATTGAAATTTTGAAAGTACACGTTTTCTTTTGATTTGTATCATTATCATTGTCATGATGATTGCACCAGCATGTGACTGTCATTACATTAGATAGCCGGATTGGCTGTGGTACGCCATCACTGCCGCCACTCCATCACCATCATGATTTCATCAACTATTGGAATAGTTTCTATTTACACCTTGAGATTCATATTAAATTATTGTGAACTGTAGCAGTTCAATGTCAACTTAATGTTTAACTGTGAATTGCCTCTATTTATTTCTTCATTTTATTGATTACTATTACTATTATTAGTTTTTTTTTTTTTTTTTTTTTTGATTTTTTCTTTTCATGTAGACATGGCATAAAACAGTTGACAGGGCTTCAAAGGTCTTCTTGGAGATGCATTACAACCGGCACAAGCGCTTGACAAATGATATTACTTAGACGATGCTATTTCACACTGTGGAAATTTTTATCTGACCTGGGGTGTTGGGAAGGAAGGTTTGACCCTTGTGCACTACTAGCGTCTAACTTATATTTACTTTTGTATATGTATTTTATCACCACAGCAAAATAATTGTTGTATTTTGTGTCATACAAATTAAGTTTTTTGCCCTCAAAGTTGTCTTTTATGGAGCTGTGTGATTTAAATTGGTAATCCAATTTTCCCATTATGATTTATAAAATCCAGTAAACATTTTGCCGTGGAAATTTTTATCTGACCTGGTGTGTGGTGGAAGGAAAGTTTGGTCCTTGTGCGCTTCTTGCATTCAACTTATATTTACTATTCTTGTATAGGTATTTTTATCACCACAACGAAATAATTGTTGTATTTTGTGTCATATAAATTAAGTTCTGTCCTCAAAGTTGTCTTTTATGGAGCTGTGCGTGACTTTAATTTGATTATCCACTTTTCCCATTCTGAATTATAAAATCCAGTAAACATTTTGTTGTTGGTAAGCAATATTGATCTTGTGACAACCCTGTTAATCATTGGTTTTGAATGTTATTTAAGTGCTTTGTGTGAATTTGAATGCTTGTTATGTGTTTAATATGATTTTTAGGTTCATATCTGTTAACCGTAGGAATATCTGTTGTGATTTCGGTTATAATATGAAATTGAAGGCCTTAATGACGTCAGAAGTTTGATTAAAATTTGATTCAGATTAAATCAATTAAATTACGCCTTGATTAATTAGTTTTAAGCTCTATTTAACTAACTTGATCCCTAATTAAGGCCCTAAGCTAATCTATGAGAAATATTAATTAATCTCATTTAGACTCAAAAATCTGCCAACAATTAAGTTTAGAGAGAGAGGAAACTCAATTTTAGAGAGAAGAGCTTGGAAGCTTGGAATTTTGCTTGAGAATTGAAGAATTGAGGAAGACAACTTAAGAAATTGCTAGAATTAGTGTTCTTGAAGACTTTAGGTATGTGCTTAATTCCGAATTCATGAACTAAAGTCGAAAAAGACACTTTTTTCACACTTAAGCTTTAAAATAGTCCATCGGGGGCCAAAATCGTGTAACAGTCGAGAATCATATTTAAAATGTTATGGTAATTTTGATCCTAGCATTTGACTGCTGGATCCTAGCATTTAACTCTTGGGCCTTAAATCATTTTTGCACTTACTAATTATATTTCCTTCTAATGTAATCTTGTTCTAATTAATATTTTAAATGTGATATTTATTAGTTGGTGAGTTATTTGGTCATGTGTGAAAGCGGCAGCCTTGGGCTGATCCAAAAATTGTCAAGGTAATAAACTGCATTTATATATGTGTGTGTGCGCGCACGCGCGCGTGCATGTTTGTGTATATATTTTTTAAACATACAGAATGTATATGAAGTTCTATTGAGTTATTTTAAGGATATTTTTATTTGCTCTTATTTGGAATAGCAACTCGTCGATGCAAACTTATATGCGTTACTTGGTGAAAGGACAGCAGCAGATGATGAAAAGCCTATTAAAAAGAAGAAAGAGAAGCCTGTTAAAGTTGAGGTGGGAAAAGCTTTAAGTTTCTCATCTGTTGCCCTGATAATTACTTTACTTGTAAGATAATTCAAATTTTTACTCTCATATTTATTCTATTCTCATATTTAGGAACGTACTATTGCGGTGGATACCCCACCAAAACCATCTGAAGAAGAACTCAATCCATTTTCAATATTCCCTTCACCAGAGGAAAACTATAAGGTAACCAATTTTGCCTGATCTTTATATCTGTTATTTTATTTTATTGTTACTCATTTTTTGTTTGTCAACTTATATTTAGTTCTTTTTACTGTTTACTTGTTGAAGACATCTTAATTTTACTACTTATTAATACTTTCGAAACATAATGGTAAAAAGGTGTATAGTGGCAGCTCAGATATTGCAATGATAAAGTTTTGATTTTTACAACTATCTGTTATGTTGAATTTCGAACTTTTTATTTTTCAAGTTTTTAAAATTGTTTTGGTATTGGGTCTACTTCTTATCTTGCTTATGATTTGGAAGCTATGTTTGTCAATGCCTTACAGGTAGGTGTACCTGAGTTTTGGGGTGTTCAGTCAGTTCAATGGCTAGCCATTGCTTTACTTTTCTCAATTCTCTATAGTTATCTCTGCGACCACTATCATCTTCTTATTTTCTTTATTCTTTGACTTGCGTCTTCTTTTACACACTATTCCTGCTTTTTATTAGAATTTGTTCTGTATCTATCATGTGCATCGTCAGGTACATACTGAAATATTTTTCAGTGATCGTCCTGTGTTGTGAGACCTTGCAATTCAAGGGAAATACTTGAAAAGCATTTGAAGGCCACAGGAGGGAAAGTATTTACCCGCTTTCCACCAGAACCAAACGGGTATCTACATATTGGTCATGCCAAGGTAATTAATATCTTCTGCTTAAATAGTTTGAGATTGCCATTTGATGTGAGACTTCTGGTTCTTGCTCTTCATCTGATAGCCTATTGTACACGCTATGTTTGTAAATTTTGGTCTGGCAAAAGAAAGGGGCGGATGCTGCTACCTAAGGCGAGTATGATTTTGTTAGCTTTTGGATTTATCTGCTAGTGCTGGCTATGAAATTTTTTGAGTGCCAAGCTTTCTAGAACTTGTAGTATTTGCGTGTCTGATAAAACTTATATTTGGCGTGAATTTAGCATAGGCTAGCCTGCTACTATAGTACTACGGAAATCGCTAAATCATAGAGCATTTACTAGTTTTCATATATTTTATTCATGTCATCAAGTTTTTCAACTTGTCCTTTGGAGCCTTCTTTAATCTAAATTTTGATTAATCACTAAAAAAAATAAAAAAATTCAAGTTTTTATTTAACTACAACCTAGAACAATTTCTATTAGTTTTTTTTTTTGCTTAAGCCAAAACTTTTTCTTCTTCACATTGCTTGGAGTTATTTTGCATGTGTAGAAATTTTCAACTATAATGGAGAACAATTTGTATCAATTTTTTTTTTTTACTTGCTCCAAAAAATTTTATTCTTTACATTTTTAGGAGTCATTTTGTATGTACGTAAAGTTGTTAGGGAAATTACAAAAAAACCCCAGGGTTTGACCCTTGTGACACAATGAACGCTGTGTTTTTAATTTTTGTCTTCCCGGGGAACACCTCAAACATCTCGGGAGGGACCAATGTAAGTTGGAGAAACTTACGGAACTAGCTCAGGACTCCCGGTTTGAAAACTAAGTAAAAAAATGCACTTTCCAATCACTTAAGCTTGAAAATAGGCCATTGGAGGTGTTTGCCGGTCATTCTCGTGCCTGTTCATTAAGTTTTCACAACTCAAATCGGGAGTCCCGTGCCTGTTCGTTAAGTTTTCACAACTCAAATTGGTCTCTCTTGAGATGTTCGAGGTGTTTGCCGGTCATACTCGTGATTGTTGCACGATTTCGGCACGCCGAGGTCTATTTTCCAAGCTTAAGTGTGAAGAAAGTACCTTTTCCGACCTAGTTTTCAAACCGGAAGTCCCGCGCTAGTTCCGTAAGTCTCCACAACTTACATTGGTCTCTCCCGAGGTGTTGGAGGTGTTCCAGGGGCCTTCTCGGGACTGTTACAGGATTTTGGAGGGCCCCCCCGATGGCCTATTTTCAAACTTAAGTGTTTAGGAAGTGCATTTTTTTACTTAGTTTTCAAACCGGGAGTCCCATGCGAGTTCCGTAGGTTTCCACAATTCACGTTGGTCCCTTCCTAGGTGTTTGAGGTGTTCCCCTGACCTTCTCTTGACTGTCACACGATTTTGGCCCCCCGATGGACTATTTTCAAGCTTAGGTGCGAAAAAAGTGCCGTTTCGGACTTCGTTTTCAAACCGGGAGTCCCGTGCTAGTTCCGTAAGTTTTCACAACTTACATTGGTCCCTCCCGGGGTGTTTGACGTGTTCCCTGGGCCTTCTCGTGACGGTTACACGATTTTGGCCCCCGACGGTTTATTTTCGAGCTTACGCCTGAAAAAGGTGCATTGTTTGATTTGGTTCTCAAACCGAGAGTTCCGTGCTAGTTTCGTAAGTCTCTGCAACTTACCTTGGACCGTCCTGGGGTGTTTGGGGCATTTCCCGGTCATTCTCGTGATTGTTACACGGTTTTGGCCCCCCGTGGTGTCCTATTTCCTAGTTTGAGTGTGGAAAGAGTCTCTTTCCAACGTAGTTTTCAAACCGGGAGTCCCGTGCTAGTTCCGTAAGTTTTCACAACTCGCGCTGGTCACTCCCGAAGTGTTTGAGGTGTTCCCGGCCCTTCTTGCGACTGTTACATGATTTTGGCCTAGTTTAAGTGTTAGAAAAGTGTAATTTCTGACTTAGTTTTCAAATCGGGAGTCCCGTGCCTGTTCGTTAAGTTTTCAGAACTCAAATTGGTCCCTCCTGAGATGTTCGAGGTGTTCCCCGGGCCTTCTCGTGATTGTTACGCGATTTCGGCCCGCTGAGGCCTATTTTCCAAGCTTAAGTGTGAAAAAAGTACATTTTCCGGCCTAGTTTTCAAATCGGAAGTCCCGCGCTAGTTCCGTAAGTCTCCACAACTTACATTGGTCTCTCTCGAGGTGTTGGAGGTGTTCCACGGGCCTTCTCGAGACTGTTACAGGATTTTGGGGGGCCCTCGATGGCCTATTTTCAAACTTAAGTGTTTAGGAAGTGCATTTTTTGACTTAGTTTCCAAACCGGGAGTCCCATGCGAGTTCCGTAGGTTTCCACAACTCACGTTGGTCCCTCCGTAGGTGTTTGAGGTGTTCCTCGGACCTTCTCTTGACTGTCACACGATTTTGGCCACCCGATGGACTATTTTCAAGCTTAGGTGCGAGAAAAGTGCCGTTTCGGGCTTCGTTTTCTAACCGGGAGTCCCATGCTAGTTCTGTAAGTTTTCACAACTTACATTAGTCCCTCCCGGGGTGTTTGACATGTTTCCGAGGCCTTCTCGTGACTGTTACACGATTTTGGCCCCCGACGACTTATTTTTCGAGCTTCACCATGAAAAAAGCACATTTTTTGATTTAGTTCTCAAACCTACTAGTTCCGTAAGTCTCCACAACTTACCTTGGACCCTCCCGAGGTGTTTGGGGCATTTCCCGGTCCTTCTCGTGACTGTTACATGGTTTTGGCCTCCCCCGCTGTCCTATTTCCAAGCTTGATTGTGGAAAGAGTCGCTTTCCAACGTAGTTTTCAAACCGGGAGTCCCGTGCTAGTTCCGTAAGTTTTCACAACTCGCGTTGGTCACTCCCGAGGTGTTTGAGGTGTTCCCGGCCCTTCTTGCGACTGTTACATGATTTTGGCCCCCCGATGGCCTACTTCCAAGCTTAAGTGTTAGAAAAATGTATTTTCCGATCCAGTTTTCAAATCAGGAGTCCCGTGTCTGGTCGTTAAGTTTTCACAACTCAAATTGGTCCCTCCTGAGGTGTTCGAGGTGTTCCCCGGGCCTTCTCGTGATTGTTACATGATTTCGGCCCGCCAAGGCCTATTTTCCAAGCTTAAGTGGGAAAAAAGTACCTTTTTCGGCCTAGTTTTCAAATCGGAAGTCACGCGCTAGTTCCGTAAGTCTTCACAACTTACATTGGTCTCTCCTGAGGTGTTGGAGGTGTTCCATGGGCCTTCTCGGGACTGTTACAGGATTTTGGGGGGCCCCCGATGGCCTATTTTCAAACTTAAGTGTTTAGGAAGTGCATTTTTTGACATAGTTTTCAAACCGGGAGTCCCATGCGAGTTCCGTAGGTTTCCACAGCTCACGTTGGTCCCTCCCTAGGTGTTTGAGGTGTTCCCTAGACCTTTTCTTGACTATCACACGATTTTGGCCACTCGATGGACTATTTTCAAGCTTAGGTGCGAGAAAAGTGCCGTTTCGGTCTTCGTTTTCAAACCGGGATTCCCGTGCTAGTTCCGTAAGTTTTTACAACTTACATTGGTCCCTCCCGGGGTGTTTGACGTGTTCCCCGGGCCTTCTCGTGACTGTTACACGATTTTGGCCCCCGACGGCTTATTTTCGAGCTTAAGTGTGAAAAAAGTGCATTTTTTGATTTAGTTATGAAATCGAGAGTCTTGTGCTAGTTCCGTAAGTCTACGCAACTTATCTTGGACCCTCCCGAGGTGTTTGGGGCATTTCTTGGTCCTTCACTTGACTGTTACACGGTTTTGGCCCCCCCCGGTGTCCTATTTCCAAGCTTGAGTGTGGAAATAGTGTCTCTTTCCAACGTAGTTTTCAAACCGGGAGTCCCGTGCTAGTTCCGTAAGTTTTCACAACTTGCGTTGGTCACTCCCGAGGTATTTGAGGTGTTCTGGGCCATTCTTGCGACTGTTACATGATTTTGGGCCCCCGATGGCCTACTTCCAAGCTTAAGTATTAGAAAAGTGTATTTTCCGGCCTAGTTTTCAAATCGGGAATCCCATGCCTGTTCGTTAAGTTTTCACAACTCAAATTGGTCCCTCTTGAGATGTTCGAGGTGTTTCGGGGGCCTTCTTGTGTTTGTTACACGATTTTGGCCCGCCGAGGCCTATTTTCCAGGTTAAGTGTGAAAAAAGTACCTTTTCCGGCCTAGCTTTCAAACCGGAAGTCCCGCGCTAGTTCCGTAGGTCTCCACAACTTACATTGGTCTCTCCCGAGGTGCTAGAGGTGTTCCACGGGCCTTCTCGGGACTGTTACAGGATTTTGGGAGGCCCCCGATGGCCTATTTTCAAACTTAAGTGTTTAGGAAGTGCATTTTTTGACTTAGTTTTCAAACCGAGAGTCCCATGCGAGTTCCGTAGGTTTCCACAACTCACGTTAGTCCCTCCATGGGTGTTTGAGGTGTTCCCCGGACCTTCTCTTCACTGTCACACGATTTTGGCCACCCGATGGACTATTTTCAAGCTTAGGTGCGAGAAAAGTGCCGTTTCGGACTTCGTTTTCAGACCGGGCATCCCATGCTAGTTCTATAAGTTTTCACAACTTACATCGGTCTCTCCTGGGGTGTTTGACGTGTTCCCCGGGCCTTTTTGTGACTGTTACACGATTTTGGCCCCCAATGGCTTATTTTCGAGCTTAAGCATGAAAAAAGCGCATTTTTTGATTTAGTTCTCATACCGAGAGTCCCGTGCTAGTTCCGTAAGTCTCTGCAACTTACCTTGGACCCTCCCGAGTTGTTTGGGGCATTTCCCGGTCCTTCTCGTGACTGTTACACGGTTTTGCCCCCCCACTGTCCTATTTCAAACCGGGAGTCCCGTGCTAGTTCCGTAAGTTTTCACAACTCGCGTTGGTCACTCCCGAGGTGTTTAAGGTGTTCTCGGTCCTTCTTGCGACTGTTACATGATTTTGGCCCCCCGATGGCCTACTTCAAATTTTATTTTCCGACGTAGTTTTCAAATCGGGAGTCCCGTGCCTGTTCGTTAAGTTTTCACAACTCAAATTGGTCCCCCCTGTGATGTTCGAGGTGTTTCCCGGGCCTTCTCGTGATTTTTACACAATTTCGGCCCGCCGAGGTCTATTTTCCAAGCTTAAGTGTGAAAAAAGTACCTTTTCCGACCTAGTTTTCAAACTGGAAGTCCCGCGCTAGTTTCGTAAGTCTCTACAACTTACATTGGTCTCTCCCGAGGTGTTGGAGGTGTTCCACGGGCCTTCTTGGGACTGTTACAGGATTTTGGGTGCCCCCGATGGCCTATTTTCAAACTTAAGTGTTTAGGAAGTGCATTTTTTGACTTAGTTTTCAAATCGGGAGTCCCATGCGAGTTCCGTAGGTTTCCACAACTCATGTTGGTCCCTCCCTAAATGTTTGAGGTGTTCCCCGGACCTTCTCTTGACTGTCACACGTTTTTGGCCCCCCGATGAACTATTTTCAAGCTTAGGGGCGAAAAAAGTGCTGTTTCGGACTTCGTTTTCAAACCGGGAGTCCCGCGCTGGTTCCGTAAGTTTTCACAACTTACATTGGTCCCTCCTGGGGTGTTTGACGTGTTCCCCGAGCCTTCTTGTGACTGTTACACGATTTTGGCCGCCGACGGCTTACTTTCGAGCTTAAGTGTGAAAAAAGGGCATTTTTTGATTTAGTTCTCAAACCGAGAGTCCCGTGCTAGTTCCGTCAGTCTCCACAACTTACCTTGGACCCTCCCGAGGTGTTTGGGGCATTTTCCGGTCCTTCTCGTGACTGTTACACGGTTTTGGCCCTCCCCGGTGTCCTATTTCCAAGCTTGAGTGTGGAAAGAGTGTTTCTTTCCAACGTAGTTTTCAAACCGGGAGTCCCGTGCTAGTTTCGTAAGTTTTCACAACTCGCGTTGGTCACTCCCGAGGTGTTTGAGTAGTTCTCGGCCCTTCTTGCGACTGTTACATGATTTTGGCCCCCCGATGGCCTACTTCCAAGCTTAACTGTTAGAAAAGTGTATTTTCCGACCTAGTTTTCAAATCGGGAGTCCTGTGCCTGTTCGTTAAGTTTTCACAACTCAAATTGGTCGCTTCGGAGATGTTCGAGGTGTTCCCCAGGCCTTCTCATGATTGTTACACGATTTCGGCACGCCGAGGCCTATTTTCCAACTTAAGTGTGAAAAAAGTACATTTTCCGACCTAGTTTTCAAACCGAAAGTCCCGCGCTAGTTCCTAAGTCTCCACAACTTACATGGGTCTCTCCCGAGGTGTTGGAGGTGTTCCACGGGTCTTCTCCGGAATGTTACAGGATTTTGGGGGGCCCCCGATCGCCTATTTTCAGACTTAAGTGTTTAGGAAGTCCATTTTTTGACTTAGTTTTCAAATCGGGAGTCCCATGCGAGTTCCGTAGGTTTCCACAACTCACGTTAGTCCCTCCGTAGGTGTTTGAGGTGTTCCCCGGACCTTCTCTTGACTATCACACGATTTTGGCCCCCCGATGGACTATTTTCAAGCTTAGGTGCGAGAAAAGTGCCGTTTTGGACTTCGTTTTCAAGTCTGGAGTCCCGTGCTAGTTCCGTAAGTTTTCACAACTTACATCGGTCTCTCCCGGGGTGTTTGACGTGTTCACCGGGCCTTCTCGTGACTGTTACAAGATTTTGGCTCCCGACGGCTTATTTTTGAGCTTAAGCATGAAAAATTGCATTTTTTGATTTAGTTCTCAAACCGAGAGTCCCGTGCTAGTTCCGTAAGTCTCCGCAACTTACCTTGGGCCCTCCCGAGGTGTTTGGGGCATTTCCCGGTACTTCTCGTGACTGTTACGCAGTTTTGCCCCCCCCGCTGTCCTATTTCCAAGCTTGAGTGTGGAAAGAGTGTCTCTTTCCAACGTAGTTTTCAAATCGGGAGTCCCGTGCTAGTTTCGTAAGTTTTCACAACTCGCGTTGGTCACTCCCGAGGTGTTTGACGTGTTCTCGGCCCTTCTTGCGACTGTTACATGATTTTGGCCACCCGATGGCCTACTTCCAAGCATAAGTGTTAGAAAACTGTATTTTCCAAAGTAGTTTTCAAATCGGTAGTCCCGTGCCTGTTCGTTAAGTTTTCACAACTCAAATTGGTCCGCCCTGAGATGTTCGAGGTGTTTCCTGGGCCTTCTCGTGATTGTTACACGATTTCGGCACGCCGAGGTCTATTTTCCAAGCTTAAGTGTGAAAAAGTACATTTTCCGACCTAGTTTTCAAACCGTAAGTCCCGCGCTAGTTCCTTAAGTCTCCACAACTTACATTGGTCTCTCTCGAGGTGTTGGAGGTGTTCCACGGGCCTTCTCGGGACTGTTACAGGATTTTGGGTTGCCCCCGATGGCCTATTTTCAAACTTAAGTGTTTAGGAAGTGCATTTTTTGACTTAGTTTTCAAATCTTGAGTCCCATGCGTGTTTCGTAGGTTTCCACAACTCACGTTGGTCCCTCCCTAGGTGTTTGAGTTGTTCCCCGGATCTTCTCTTGACTGTCACACGTTTTTGGCCCCTCGATGAACTATTTTCAAGCTTAGGTGCGAAAAAAAGTGCCTTTTCGGACTTCGTTTTCAAACCGGGAGTCCCGTGCTAGTTCTGTAAGTTTTCACAAGTTACATTGGTCCCTCATAGGGTGTTTGACGTTTTTCCTGGGCCTTCTTGTGACTTTTACACGATTTTGGCCCCCAACGGCTTACTTTCGAGCTTTAGTGTGAAAAAAGTGCATTTTTTGATTTGGTTCTCAAGCCGAGAGTCCCGTGCTAGTTCCGTCAGTCTCCGCAACTTACCTTGGACTCTCCCGAGGTGTTTGGGGCATTTCCCGGTCCTTCTCGTGACTGTTACACGGTTTTGGCCTCCCTTGGTGTCCTATTTCCAGCTTGAGTGTGGAAGGAGTGTCTCTTTCCAAAGTAGTTTTCAAACCGGGAGTACCGTGCTAGTTCCGTAAGTTTTCACAACTCGTGTTGGTCACTCCCGAGGTGTGTGAGGTGTTCTTGGCTCTTCTTGCGACTGTTACATGATTTTGGCCCCCCGATGGCCTACTTCCAGGCTTAAGTGTTAGAAAACTGTATTTTCCAACGTAGTTTTCAAATCAGGAGTCCCGTGCCTGTTCGTTAAGTTTTCAAAACTCAAATTGGTCCCTCCTGAGATGTTCGAGGTGTTTGCCGGTCATTCTCGTGATTGTTACACGATTTCGGCACGCCGAGGTCTATTTTCCAAGCTTAAGTGTGAAGAAAGTACCTTTTCCGACCTAGTTTTCAAACCGGAAGTCCCGCGCTAGTTCCGTAAGTCTCCACAACTTACATTGGTCTCTCCCGAGGTGTTGGAGGTGTTCCAGGGGCCTTCTCGGGACTGTTACAGGATTTTGGAGGGCCCCTGATGGCCTATTTTCAAACTTAAGTGTTTAGGAAGTGCATTTTTTTACTTAGTTTTCAAACCGGGAGTCCCATGCGAGTTCCGTAGGTTTCCACAAGTCACGTTGGTCCCTCCCTAGGTGTTTGAGGTGTTCCCCCGACCTTCTCTTGACTGTCACACGATTTTGGCCCCCCGATGGACTATTTTCAAGCTTAGGTGCGAAAAAAGTGCCGTTTCGGACTTCGTTTTCAAACCGGGAGTCCCGTGCTAGTTCCGTAAGTTTGCACAACTTACATTGGTCCCTCCCGGGGTGTTTGATGTGTTCCCTGGGCCTTCTCGTGACGGTTACACGATTTTGGCCCCCGACGGTTTATTTTCGAGCTTACGCCTGAAAAAAGTTCATTGTTTGATTTGGTTCTCAAACCGAGAGTCCCGTGCTAGTTCCGTAAGTCTCCGCAACTTACCTTGAACCCTTCCGAGGTATTTGGGGCATTTCCCTTTCATTCTCGTGATTGTTACACGGTTTTGGCCCCCCGCGGTGTCCTATTTCCAAGCTTGAGTGTTGAAAGAGTTTCTTTCCACCGTAGTTTTCAAACCGGGAGTCCCGTGCTAGTTCTGTAAGTTTTCACAACTCGCGTTGGTCACTCCCGCAGTGTTTGAGGTGTTCCCGGCCCTTCTTGCGACTGTTACATGATTTTGGCCACCCGATGGCCTATTTCCAAGCTTAAGTGTTAGAAAAGTGTAATTTCCGACCTAGTTTTCAAATCGTGAGTCCCGTGCCTGTTCGTTAAGTTTTCAGAACTCAAATTGGTCCCTCCTGAGATGTTCGAGGTGTTCCCCGGGCCTTCTCGTGATTGTTACACGATTTCGGCCCGTCGAGGCCTATTTTCCAAGCTTAAGTGTGAAAAAAGTACATTTTCCGACCTAGTTTTCAAATCGCAAGTCCCGCGCTAATTCCGTAAGTCTCCACAACTTATATTGGTCTCTCTCGAGGTGTTGGAGGTGTTCCACGGCCTTCTCTGGACTGTTACAAGATTTTGGGGTGCCCCCGATGGCCTATTTTCAAACTTAAGTGTTTAGGAAGTGCATTTTTTTACTTAGTTTTCAAACCGGGAGTCCCATGCGAGTTCCGTAGGTTTCCACAACTCACGTTGGTCCCTCCGTAGGTGTTTGAGGTGTTCCTCGGACCTTCTCTTGACTGTCACACGATTTTGGCTACCCGATGGACTATTTTCAAGCTTAGGTGCGAGAAACGTGCCGTTTCGGGCTTCGTTTTCTAACCGGGAGTCCCGTGCTAGTTCTGTAAGTTTTCACAACTTACAATGGTCCCTCCCGGGGTGTTTGACGTGTTCCCCAGGCCTTCTCGTGACTGTTACACGATTTTGGCCCCTGACGACTTATTTTCGAGCTTCACCATGAAAAAAGCACATTTTTTGATTTAGTTCTCAAACTTGCTATTTCCGTAATTCTCCGCAACTTACCTTGGACCCTCCCGAGGTGTCTGGGGCATTTCCCGGTCCTTCTCGTGACTGTTACATGGTTTTGGCCCCCCCTGCTGTCCTATTTCCAAGCTTGAGTGTGGAAAGAGTCTCTTTCCAACGTAGTTTTCAAACCGGGAGTCCCGTGCTAGTTCCGTAAGTTTTCACTACTCGTGTTGGTCACTCCCGAGGTGTTTGAGGTGTTCTGGGCCATTCTTGCGGCTGTTTCATGATTTTGGGCCCCCGATGGCCTACTTCCAAGCTTAAGTGTTAGAAAAGTGTATTTTCCGATCCAGTTTTCAAATCGGGAGTCCCGTGCTTGGTCGTTAAGTTTTCACAACTCAACTTGGTCCCTTCTGAGATGATTTCGGCCCGCCAAGGCCTATTTTCCAAGCTTGTGTGAAAAAAGTACCTTTTTCGGCATAGTTTTCAAACCATAAGTCACGCGCTAGTTCCGTAAGTCTCCACAACTTACATTGGTCTCTCCCGAGGTGTTGGAGGTGTTCCACGGGCCTTCTTGGGACTGTTACAGGATTTTGGGGGTCCCCCGATGGCCTATTTTCAAAATTAAGTGTTTAGGAAGTGCATTTTTTGACATAGTTTTCAAACCGGGAGTCCCATGCGAGTTCTGTAGGTTTCCACAGCTCACGTTGGTCCCTCCATAGGTGTTTGAGGTGTTCCCTGGACCTTCTCTTCACTGTCACATGATTTTGGCCCCCCGATGGACTATTTTCAAGCTTAGGTGCGAGAAAAGTGCCGTTTCGGATTTCGTTTTCAAACCGGGAGTCCCGTGCTAGTTCCGTAAGTTTTCACAACTTACATTGGTCCCTCCCAGGGTGTTTGACGTGTTCCCCAGGCCTTCTCGTGACTGTTACACGATTTTGGCTCCCGACGGCTTATTTTCGAGCTTCAGTGTGAAAAAAGTGCATTTTTTCATTTAGTTCTCAAACCGAGAGTCTCGTGCTAGTTCCGGAAGTCTACGCAACTTACCTTGGACCCTCCCGAGGTGTTTGGGGCATTTCTCGGTCCTTCACTTGGCTGTTACACGGTTTTGGCAGCCCCCGGTGTCCTGTTTCCAAGCTTGAGTGTGGAAAGAGTGTCTCTTTCCAACGTAGTTTTCAAACCGGGAGTCCCGTGCTAGTTCCGTAAGTTTTCACAACTTGCGTTGGTCACTCCTAAGGTATTTGAGGTGTTCTGGGCCATTCTTGTGACTGTTACATGATTTTGGGCCCCCAATGCCCTACTTCCAAGCTTAAGTATTAGAAAAGTGTATTTTCTGACCTAGTTTTCAAATCGGGAATCCCGTGCCTGTTCGTTAAGTTTTCACAACTCAAATTGGTCCCTCTTGAGATGTTCGAGGTGTTTCGGGGGCCTTCTTGTATTTGTTACACGATTTCGGCCCGTCGAGGCTTATTTTCCAGCTTAAGTGTGAAAAAAGTACCTTTTCCGGCCTAGTTTTCAAACCGGAAGTCCCGCGCTAGTTCCGTAAGTCTCCACAATTTACATTGGTCTCTCCCGAGGTGTTAGAGGTGTTCCACGGGCCGTCTCAGGACTGTTACAGGATTTTGGGGGCCCCCGATGGCCTATTTTCGAACTTAAGTATTTAGGAAGTGCATTTTTTGACTTAGTTTTCAAACCGAGAGTCCCATGCGAGTTCCGTAGGTTTCCACAACTCACGTTGGTCCCTCCATGGGTGTTTGAGGTGTTCCCCGGACCTTCTCTTCACTGTCACACAATTTTGGCCACCGATGGACTATTTTCAAGCTTAAGTGCGAGAAAAGTGCCGTTTTGGACTTCGTTTTCAAACCGGGCGTCCCGTGCTAGTTTTGTAAGTTTTCACATCTTACATCGGTCTCTCCTGGGGTGTTTGACGTGTTTCCCGGGCCTTCTCGTGACTGTTACACGATTTTGGCCCACGACGGCTTATTTTCGAGCTTAAGCATGAAAAAAGCGCATTTTTTGATTTAGTTCTCAAAACGAGAGTCCCGTGCTAGTTCCGTAAGTCTCCGCAACTTACCTTGGACCCTCCCGAGTTGTTTGGGGCATTTCCCTGTCATTCTCGTGACTGTTACACGGTTTTGCCCCCCTGCTAGGGGTGGGCGCGGGTCGGTTGCGGCCACGGAACCTCCAATCCGCCATCCGTCCGCCAGATTGGCGGATTGGAGAAAATCAATCCGCATCCGTCCGCCAATCCGGCGGATGTGGATTGAGCGGATTGGCGGTTTGGCGGATGGATGCGAATCGGTTTGGCGGTTTGAAATTTTATAAATTTTCAACATAATTCAACTTGTGCACTTCCTAAAAAAAAAGAAAAAAAAGAGAAAGAAAGTATTACAGTCAATGACTTGAAAAAGTATTACAATTACTGCATGCCTCATCCAAAGAAAGAAAGTTTGAAACTTTAGAATATCAAAATTACTGCATGCCTTATCCACATATTACAATTATAGCATGCCTTATCCACATCAAGTATTACAATATGTGGTTCTTAAAATATAAAAACAATTCAAACCAACAAAACCATGAACAAAACAGTAGTAGAGATTGTATGTCTATGTATTGTTACATTTATATATGTTTTTGAAAACAAAAACCAACTAGCATATATCATATTTTCTATTTATTACTTTTAGAGTTAGATTTAAAAACCAAAAAATATAAATAAATAATAAGTTTATTTTTTCGATTAAAAAAATATATTCAAGTTGAAAACTTTTTTTCAACAGAATATTTAAACTCTTTTTCAATTGAAAATACAAACAAAATATTTAAACAAATTGAAAACACAAAGTCTTATAAATTATTAAGGATGCTCGCGGTTTGGCGGTTCGGTTGCGGCCAAAGGGACCTCAAATCCGCCATCCGTCCGCCAAATTGGCGGATTAGAGAAAATCAATCCGCAACCGTCCGCTCGTCATCACGCATCCGTCCAAAGTGCGGCGGATCGGTTCGGTTCGGTCGGTTTTGGCGGATCGATATATCCGCTGCTCACCCCTACCCCCTGCTGTCCTATTTCCAAGCTTGAGTGTGGAAAGAGTGTCTCTTTCCAACGTAGTTTTCAAACCGCGAGTCCCGTGCTAGTTCCATAAGTTTTCACAACTCGCGTTGGTCACTCCCGAGGTGTTTGAGGTGTTCACGGCCCTTCTTGCGACTGTTACATGAATTTGGCCCCCCGATGGCCTAGTTCCAAGCTTAAGTGTTAGAAAACTATATTTTTCGACGTAGTTTTCAAATCGGGAGTCCCGTGCCTGTTAGTTAAGTTTTCACAACTCAAATTGGTTCCCCTTGTGATGTTCGAGGTGTTTCCCAGGCCTTCTCGTGATTTTTACACGATTTCGGCCCGCCGAGGTCTATTTTCCAAGCTTAAGTGTGAAAGAAATACCTTTTCCGACCTAGTTTTCAAACCGGTAGTCCCGCGCTAGTTCCGTAAGTCTCCACAACTTACATTGGTCTCTCCCGAGGTGTTGGAGGTGTTCCACGGGCCTTCTTGGGATTGTTACAGGATTTTGGGTGCCCCCGATGGCCTATTTTCAAACTTAAGTGTTTAGGAAGTGCATTTTTTGACTTAGTTTTCAAATCGGGAGTCCCATGCGAGTTCCATAGGTTTCCACAACTCACGTTGGTCCCTCCCTAGGTGTTTGAGGTGTTCCCCGGACCTTCTCTTGACTGTCACACGTTTTTGGCCCCCCGATGAATTATTTTCAAGCTTAGGGGCGAAAAAAGTGCCGTTTCGGACTTCGTTTTCAAACCGGGAGTCCCGTGCTAGTTCCGTAAGTTTTCACAACTTACATTGGTCCCTCCTGGGGTGTTTGACGTGTTCCATGGGCCTTCTTGTGACTGTTACACGATTTTGGCCGCCGACAGCTTACTTTTGAGCTTAAGTGTGAAAAAGTGCATTTTTTGATTTAGTTCTCAAACCGAGAGTCCCGTGCTAGTTCCTTCAGTCTCCGCAACTTACCTTGGACCCTCCCGAGGTGTGTGGGGCATTTTCCGGTCCTTCTTGTGACTGTTACACGGTTTTGGCCCCCCCCGGTGTCCTATTTCCAAGCTTGAGTGTGGAAAGAGTGTTTCTTTCCAACGTAGTTTTCAAACCGGGAGTCCCGTGCTAGTTTCGTAAGTTTTCACAACTCGCGTTGGTCACTCCCGAGGTGTTTGAGTAGTTCCCGGCCCTTCTTGCGACTGTTACATGATTTTTGCCCCCCGATGGCTTACTTCCAAGCTTAAGTGTTAGAAAACTGTATTTTCCGACCTAGTTTTCAAATCGGGAGTCCCGTGCTTGTTCGTTAAGTTTTCACAACTCAAATTGGTCTCTTCGGAGATGTTCGAGGTGTTCCCCAGGCCTTCTCATGATTGTTACACGATTTCGGCACGCCGAGGCCTATTTTCCAAGCTTAAGTGTGAAAAAAGTACATTTTCCGACCTAGTTTTCAAACCGGAAGTCCCGCTCTAGTTCCTAAGTCTCCACAACTTACATTGGTCTCTGTCGAGGTGTTAGAGGTGTTCCATGGGTCTTCTCGGTAATGTTACGGGATTTTAGAGGGCCCCCGATCGCCTATTTTCAGACTTAAGTGTTTAGGAAGTCCATTTTTTGGCTTAGTTTTCAAATCGGGAGTCCCATGCGAGTTTCGTAGGTTTCCACAACTCACGTTGGTCCCTCCGTTGGTGTTTGAGGTGTTCCCCGGACCTTCTCTTGACTGTCACACGATTTTGGCCCCCCGATGGACTATTTTCAAGCTTAGGTGCGAGAAAAGTGCCTTTTCGGACTTCGTTTTCAAAACGGGAGTCCCGTGCTAGTTCTGTAAGTTTTCACAACTTACATCTGTCTCTCCCGGGGTGTTTGATGTGTTCCCCGGGCCTTCTCATGACTGTTGCAAGATTTTGGCCCCCGACGGCTTATTTTTGAGCTTAAGCATGAAAAAAGCGCATTTTTTGATTTAGTTCTCAAACCGAGAGTCCCGTGCTAGTTCCGTAAGTCTCCACAACTTACCTTGGACCCTCCCGAGGTGTTTGGGACATTTCCCGGTACTTCTCGTGACTGTTACGCGGGTTTGGCCCCCCCCGCTGTCCTATTTCAAGCTTAAGTGTGGAAAGAGAGTCTCTTTCCAGCGTAGTTTTCAAACCAGGAGTCCCATGCTAGTTCCGTAAGTTTTCACAACTCGCGTTGGTCACTCTCGAGGTGTTTGAGGTGTTCCC
Organism: Camellia granthamiana; assembly: GCA_036172215.1. Classification (NCBI taxonomy): domain Eukaryota; kingdom Viridiplantae; phylum Streptophyta; class Magnoliopsida; order Ericales; family Theaceae; genus Camellia; species Camellia granthamiana. Next base: position 73,152 of record JAXFYN010000157.1, read on the forward strand.
GGCCCTTCTTGCGTCTGTTACATGATTTTGGCCCCCCGATGCCTACTTCCAAGCTTAAGTGTTAGAAAACTGTATTTTCCGACGTAGTTTTCAAATCGGGAGTCCCGTGCCTGTTCGTTAAGTTTTCACAACTCAAATTGATCCCTCCTGAGTTGTTCGAGGTGTTTTCTGGTCATTCTCGTGATTGTTACACGATTCCGGCAAGCCGAGGTCTATTTTCCAAGCTTAAGTGTGAAGAAAGTACCTTTTTCTGACCTAGTTTTCAAACCGGAAGTCTCGCGCTAGTTCCGTAAGTCTCCACAACTTACATTGGTCTCCCCCGAGGTGTTGGAGGTGTTCTAGGGGCCTTCTCGTGACTGTTACACAATTTTGGCCCCTGACGGTTTATTTTTGAGCTTACTCCTGAAAAAAGTGCATTGTTTGATTTGGTTCTCAAACCGAGAGTCCTGTGCTAGTTCCGTAAGTCTCCGCAACTTACCTTGGACACTCCCGAGGTGTTTGGGGCATTTCCCGGTCATTCTCGTGATTGTTACACGGTTTTGGCCCCCCGCGGTTTCCTATTTCCAAGCTTGAGTGTGGAAAGAGTCTCTTTCCAACGTAGTTTTCAAACCGGGAGTCTCGTGCTAGTTCCGTAAGTTTTCACAACTTGCGTTGGTCACTCCCGAGGTATTTGAGGTGTTCTGGGCCATTCTTGCGACTGTTACATGATTTTGGGCCCCCGATGGCCGACTTCCATGCTTAAGTATTAGTAAAGTGTATTTTCCGAGCTAGTTTTCAAATCGGGAATCCCGTGCCTGTTCGTTAAGTTTTCACAACTCAAATTGGTCCCTCTTGAGATGTTCGAGGTGTTTCCGGGGCCTTCTTGTGATTGTTACACGATTTCAGCCCGCCGAGGCCTATTTTCTAGCTTAAGTGTGAAAAAAGTACATTTTCCGGCCTAGTTTTCAAACCGGAAGTCCCACGCTAGTTCCGTAAGTCTCCACAACTTACATTGGTCTCTCCCGAGGTGTTAGAGGTGTTCCACGGGCCTTCTCGGGACTGTTGCAGGATTTTGGGAGGCCCCCGATGGCCTATTTTCGAACTCAAGTGTTTAGGAAGTGCATTTTTTGACTTAGTTTTCAAACCGAGAGTCCCATGCGAGTTCCGTAAGTTTCCACAACTCACGTTGGTCCCTCCATAGGTGTTTGAGGTGTTCCCTGGACCTTCTCTTCACTGTCACACGATTTTGGCCCCCCGATGGACTATTTTCAAGCTTAGGTGCGAGAAAAATGCCGTTTCGGACTTCGTTTTCAAACCGGGCGTCCCGTGCTAGTTCTATAAGTTTTCACAACTTACATCGGTCTCTCCCGGGGTGTTTGACGTGTTCCCCAGGCCTTCTCGTGACTGTTACACGATTTTGGCCCCCAACGGCTTATTTTCGAGCTTAAGCATGAAAAAAGCGCATTTTTTGATTTAGTTCTCATACCGAGAGTCCCGTGCTAGTTCCGTAAGTCTTCGCAACTTACCTTGGACCGTCCCGAGGTGTTTGGGGCATTTCCCGGTCCTTCTCGTGACTGTTACACGGTTTCCCCCCCCCCCCCCGCTGTCTTATTTCCAAGCTTGAGTGTGGAAAGAGTGTCTTTTTCCGACGTAGTTTTCAAACCGGGAGTCTCGTGCTAGTTCCGTAAGTTTTCACAACTTGTGTTGGTCACGCCCAAGGTGTTTGAGGTGTTCACGGCCCTTCTTGCGACTGTTACATGATTTTGGCCCCCCGATGGCCTACTTCCAAGCTTAAGTGTTAGAAAATTGTATTTTCCAACGTAGTTTTCAAATCGGTAGTCCTGTGCCTGTTCGTTAAGTTTTCGCAACTCAAATTGGTCCCCCCTGTGATGTTCGAGGTGTTTCCCGGGCCTTCTCGTGATTTTTACACGATTTCGGCCCACCGAGGTCTATTTTCCAAGCTTAAGTGTGAAAAAAGTACCTTTTCCGACCTAGTTTTCAAACCGGAAGTCCCGTGCTAGTTCCGTAAGTCTCCACAACTTACATTGGTCTCTCCCGAGGTGTTGGAGGTGTTCCACGGCCTTCTCAGGACTATTACAGGATTTTGGGGGTCCCCCGTTGGCCTATTTTCAAACTTAAGTGTTTAGGAAGTGCATTTTTTGACTTAGTTTTCAAACCGAAAGTCTCATGCGAGTTCCGTAGGTTTCCACAACTCACGTTGGTCCCTCTCTAGGTGTTTGAGGTAATCCCCGGACCTTGTCTTGACTGTCACACGATTTTGGCCACCCGATGGACTATTTTCAAGCTTAGGTGCGAGAAAAGTGCCATTTCGGACTTCGTTTTCAAACCGGGAGTCCCGTGCTAGTTCTGTAAGTTTTCACAACTTACATTGGTCTTTCCCGGGGTGTTTGACGTGTTCCCTGGGCCTTCTCGTGACTATTACATGATTTTGGCCCACGACGGCTTATTTTCGAGCTTACGCATGAAAAAAGTGCATTTTTTGATTTAGTTCTCAAACCGAGAGTCCCGTGCTAGTTCCGTAAGTCTCCGCAACTTACCTTGAACCCTCCCGAGGTGTTTGGGGCATTTCCCGGTCATCCTCGTGATTGTTACACGGGTGTGGAAAGAGTGTCTCTTTCCAACGTAGTTTTCAAACCGGGAGTCCCGTGCTAGTTCCGTAAGTTTTCACAACTTGCGTTGCTTACTACCGAGGTATTTGAGGTGTTCTGGGCCATTCTTGCGACTGTTACATGATTTTGGGCCCCTGATGGCCTACTTCCATGCTTAAGTATTAGTAAAGTGTATTTTTCGAGCTAGTTTTCAAATCGGGAATCCCGTGCCTGTTCGTTAAGTTTTCACAACTCAAATTGGTCCCTCTTGAGATGTTCGAGGTGTTTCCGGGGCCTTCTTGTGATTTTTACACGATTTCGGCCCGCCGAGGCCTATCTTCCAGCTTAAGTGTGAAAAAAGTACCTTTTTTGGCTTAGTTTTTAAACCGGAAGTCCCGCTCTAGTTTCGTAAGTCTCCACAACTTACATTGGTCTCTCTCGAGGTGTTAGAGGTGTTCCACGGGCCTTCTCGGGATTGTTACAGGATTTTGGGAGGCCCCCGATGGCCTATTTTCGAACTTAAGTGTTTAGGAAGTGCATTTTTTGACTTAGTTTTCAAACCGAGAGTCCCATGCGAGTTCCGTAGGTTTCCACAACTCACGTTGGTCCCTCCATAGGTGTTTGAGGTGTTCCCCGGACCTTCTCTTCACTGTCACACGATTTTGGCCACCCGATGGACTATTTTCAAGCTTAGGTGCGAGATAAGTGCCGTTTCGGACTTCGTTTTCAGACCGGGCGTCCCGTGCTAGTTCTATAAGTTTTCACAACTTACATCGGTCTCTCCTGGGGTGTTTGACGTGTTTCCCGGGCCTTTTCGTGACTGTTACACGATTTTGGCCGCCGATGGCTTATTTTCGAGCTTAAGCATGAAAAAAGCGCATTGTTTGATTTAGTTCTCATACCGAGAGTCCCGTGCTAGTTCCGTAAGTCTCCGCAACTTACCTTGGACCCTCCCGAGTTGTTTGGGACATTTCCCGGTTTTGCCCCCCCCTGCTGTCCTATTTCCAAGCTTGAGTGTGGAAAGAGTGTCTCTTTCCAACGTAGTTTTCAAACCAAGAGTCCCGTGCTAGTTCCGTAAATTTTCACAACTCGCGTTGGTCACTCCCGAGGTGTTTGAGGTGTTCACAGCCCTTCTTGTGACTGTTACATGATTTTGGCCCCCCGATGGCCTACTTCCAAGCTTAAGTGTTAGAAAACTGTATTTTCCAACGTAGTTTTCAAATCGGGAGTCCCGTGCCTGTTCATTAAGTTTTCACAACTCAAATTGGTCCCCCCTATGATGTTCGAGGTGTTTCCCGGGCCTTCTCGTGATTTTTACACGGTTTCGGCCCGCTGAGGTCTATTTTCCAAGCTTAAGTGTGAAAAAAGTACCTTTTCCGACCTAGTTTTCAAACCGGAAGTCCCGCCCTAGTTCCGTAAGTCTCCACAACTTACATTGGTCTCTCCCGAGGTGTTGGAGGTGTTCCACGGGCCTTCTTGGGACTGTTACAGGATTTTGGGTGCCCCCGATGGCCTATTTTCAAACTTAAGTGTTTAGGAAGTGCATTTTTTGACTTAGTTTTCAAATCGGGAGTCCCATGCGAGTTCCGTAGGTTTCCACAACTCACGTTGGTCCCTCCCTAGGTGTTTGAGGTGTTCCCCGGACCTTCTCTTGACTGTCACACGTTTTTGGCCCCCCGATGAACTATTTTCAAGCGTAGGGTCGAAAAAAGTGCCGTTTCGGACATCGTTTTCAAACCGGGAGTCCCGTGCTAGTTCCGTAAGTTTTCACAACTTCCATTGGTCCCTCCTGGGGTGTTTGACGTGTTCCTCGGGCCTTCTTGTGACTGTTACACGATTTTGGTCGCCGACGGCTTACTTTCGAGCTTAAGTGTGAAAAAGTGCATTTTTTGATTTAGTTCTCAAACCGAGAGTCCCGTGTTAGTTCCGTCAGTCTCCGCAACTTACCTTGAACCCTCCCGAGGTGTTTGGGGCATTTTCCAGTCCTTCTCGTGACTGTTACACGGTTTTGGCCCTCCCCGATGTCCTATTTCCAAGCTTGAGTGTGGAGAGAGTGTTTCTTTCCAACGTAGTTTTCAAACCGGGAGTCCCGTGCTAGTTTCGTAAGTTTTCAAAACTCGCATTGGTCACTCCCGAGGTGTTTGGGTAGTTCCCGGCCCTTCTTGCGACTGTTACATGATTTTTGCCCCCCGATGGCCTACTTCCAAGCTTAAGTGTTAGAAAAGTGTATTTTCCGACTTAGTTTTCAAATCGGGAGTCCCGTGCCTGTTCGTTAAGCTTTCACAACTCAAATTGGTCCCTTCGGAGATGTTCGAGGTGTTCCCCAGGCCTTCTCATGATTGTTACACGATTTCGGCACGCCGAGGCCTATTTTCCAAGCTTAAGTGTGAAAAAAGTACATTTTCCGACCTAGTTTTCAAACCGGAAGTCCCGCGCTAGTTCCTAAGTCTCCACAACTTACATTGGTCTCTCTCGTGGTGTTGGAGGTGTTCCACGGGTCTTCTCGGAAATGTGACGGGATTTTGGGGGGCCCTCGATCGCCTATTTTCAGACTTAAGTGTTTAGGAAGTCCATTTGTTGACTTAGTTTTCAAATCAGGAGTCCCATGCGAGTTCCGTAGGTTTCCACAACTCACGTTGGTCCCTCCGTAGGTGTTTGAGGTGTTCCCCGGACCTTCTCTTGACTGTCACACGATTTTGGCCCCCCGATGGACTATTTTCAAGCTTAGGTGCGAGAAAAGTGCCGTTTCGGACTTCGTTTTCAAACTGGGAGTCCCGTGCTAGTTCTGTAAGTTTTCATAACTTACATTGGTCCCTCCCGGGGTGTTTGACGTGTTCCCGGGGCCTTCTCGTGACTGTTACACGATTTTGGCCCCCGACGGCTTATTTTCGAACTTACGCATGAAAAAAGTGCATTTTTTGATTTAGTTCTCAAACCGAGAGTCCCGCTCCTTCTCGTGACTGTTACACGGTTTTGGCTCCCCCTCGGTGTCCTATTTCCAAGCTTGAGTGTGGAAAGAGTGTCTCTTCCCAACGTAGTTTTCAAACCGGGAGTCCCGTGCTAGTTCCGTAAGTTTTCACAACTCGCGTTGATCACTCCCGAGGTGTTTGAGGTATTCCCGGCCCTTCTTGCAACTGTTACATGATTTTGGCCCCCTGATGCCCTACTTCCAAGCTTAAGTGTTAGAAAAGTGTATTTTCCGTCCTAGTTTTCAAATCGGGAGTCCCTGCCTGTTCGTTAAGTTTTCACAACTCAAATTTGTCCCTCCTGAGATGTTCGAGGTGTTCCCCGGGCCTTGTCGTGATTGTTACATGATTTCGGCCCGCCGAGGCCTATTTTCAAACTTAAATGTGAAAAAAGTTCATTTTCCGGCCTAGTTTTCAAACCGGTAGTCCTGCGCTAGTTCCGTAAGTCTCCACAACTTACATTGGTCTCTCCCGAGGTGTTGGAGATATTCCACGGGTCTTCTCGGGACTGTTACCGGATTTTGGGGGGGCCCCGATGGCCTATTTTCAAACTTAAGTGTTTAGGAAGTGCATTTTTTGACTTTGTTTTCAAACCGGGAGTCCCATGCGAGTTCCGTAGTTTTCCACAACTTACGTTGGTTCCTCCCAAGGTGTTTCAGGTGTTCCCCGGACCTTCTCGTGACTACTATACGGTTTTGGGCCCCCCCGGTGTCCTATTTCCAAGCTTGAGTGTGGAAAGAGTGTCTCTTTCCAACGTAATTTTCAAATCGGGAGTCCCGTGCTATTTCCGTAAGTTTTCACAACTCGCGTTAGTCACTCTCGAGGTGTTTGAGGTGTTCTCGGCCCTTCTTGCTACTGTTACATGATTTTGGCCCCCCGATGGCCTACTTCCAAGCTTAAGTGTTAGAAAAGTGTATTTTCCGACCTAGTTTTCAAATCGGGAGTCCCGTGCCTGTTCGTTAAGTTTCACAACTCAAATTGGTCCCTCCTGAGATGTTCGAGGTGTTCCCCGAGCCTTCTCGTGATTGTTACACGATTTCGGCCCGCCGAGGCCTATTTTCCGTGCTTAAGTGTGAAAAAAGTACCTTTTCCGGCCTAGTTTTTAAACCGGAAGTCCCGCGTTAGTTCCGTAAGTCTCCACAACTTACATTGGTCTCTCCTGAGGTGTTGGAGGTGTTGAACGGGCCTTCTCGGGACTGTTACAGGATTTTGGGGGGCCCCCGATGGCCTATTTTCAAACTTAAGTGTTGAGGAAGTACATTTTTTGACTTAGTTTTCTAACCAGGAGTCCCATGCGAGTTCCGTAGGTTTCCACCACTCACGTTGGTCCCTCCCTAGGTATTTGAGGTGTTCCCCGGACCTTCTCTGGACTGTCACACGATTTTGGCCCCCCGATGGACTATTTTCAAGCTTAGGTGCGAGAAAAGTGCCGTTTCGGACTTCGTTTTCAAATCGGGAATCCCGTGCTAGTTCCGTAAGTTTTCACAACTTACATTTGTCCCTGCTGGGGTGTTTGACGTTTTCCCCGGGTCTTCTCGTGACTGTTACACGATTTTCACATGTGTGAAAAAAGTGCATTTTTTAATGTAGTTCTAAAACCGAGTCCCGTGCTAGTTCTGTAAGTCTCCGCAACGTACCTTGGACCCTCCCGAGGTGTTTGGGGCATTTCCCGGTCCTTCTCGTGATTGTTACACAGTTTTGGGCCCCCCCCTGGTGTCCTATTTCCAAGCTTGAGTGTGGCAAGAGCAGTGTGGTTGGTATTAATTTGCAACAGGACAAAATGCAGAGGTTGTGGCAGGATGTTTGGTTGGGTGAATCTTCCTTTAACAAGGTTGTTTTACACTTGTATATTGTGGTTCGTTCTCAATAGATTTTCCATTGCATCTTTGTCGTGCTCCAATTTAGCTCCAATTATTTGGAATTTCAATTTTATCAGGAATCTTAATGATCAGGAGGCTCCTGCGTTGGCATCTTTGTTGTCTTTGCTTGATAATTTTTCGTTTTCTCCAAATGTTTGTGATAGGTAGGTTTGGCTTAAATACGCTTCCGATATCTTTTCATGGAAGTCTTTTTTTTGATTCAATCATTGAGAAACCCAGGCTCTGTTTGGTAGAGCTTTTGAAGTTTAATTCTACCCCTTAGTTCGAGTGTGTTGTTTGGTTACAGCTTTAGAAAATTAATTTCACACCCACTTCTCAAAGCACTTTTCAATATCATATGTCACATCACTCAATTCAAACTCTTTTCAAAACTCATAACCAAACAAATTTTCTACACTCAAATCATAATTCCAAAACTCACAAACTCAAAATACAACTTTATTCTCAAATCATAATTTAAAACTCTACCAAACGCAACCCCAATGTTTCTACTTTTTTGTTGCACAAGAGGATTTGGAAAGCGGTTCTATCTCCTGAAGTGAAGATTTTTATGTGGTCGTTGGCTCATGGAAGCATTATGACCAACGATATGTTTCAAACGAGGAGACCGAATCATTTCCTTTATCCTCAATGGTGCATCATGTGTAGGGGATTTGGTGGATTATTTGTTCTTGCGGCTTTGAATTTATGGCATGAACTATTTTGTTTGATTAAAAACACATTGGGTGGCTGTTGGTGCATGTGCAAATTTGCTCTTAATTGATTTATGAGGTTTTGGTGGCAATTAGAAATCAAAAATATAGTGGCACTGTGTTGTCTTTGTGATCTTTTGGGTATTTTGGTTGAAAAGGAATGCAAAGATTGAATATTTGGATTCAATTTGGGATACGCCTCTCCTCCGTTTAAACGGGTTCTGCATTTTTTTTTTTTTTCGATTTCCAAAGATTGGAAAGCTGTTTGTGAATCTTGATTTATTTTCTTTGTGGTGTTTCAGTGTGGTTTTTCATGTTGTGTTTGAGGACATCTTGTCCTCTCTTTTTTTTTTTTTTGAACACCATCTTGTCCTCTCCTTGTACCCCTTTTTTCATTATTAATGAATTTTGTATTTTATTTATTATTATTTATTTATTTATTTTTTGTAGCTGATAAAAAAAAAGTGTAATTATTTAATTATTGATAATGTATTAACATTTATATAGGTTTTAGTTTTTGATATTAAACATTTTCAAATTCTTTTATCGTTTCCCTTATGGTTTCGAAATATTTTGAGAGATTTTTGAAACGTTTCCATAATATTTCTGAAATGTTTCTAAAACATTTTCATTTCCAAGCTACCCGAAACAACATACTGAAATGAAATTTTTGATCCTTGTTATGTTTAGGCTTTGGCAGGGGCAGTTGGATTGAGATGGCTTATTGCTTCATTATATTCTTGGATTGGAAATCTTTATTTGTAAGACAAAATGGCTGGATCAATATAATAAAGGTAGGACTTGGGTCAGTGTGGGTATTTATTGTCGTCTGGACTGTTCGGTTGGGCTAGGCTTGTTTTGCGTTAAATATTCTTGGCTCTGGGTTAGACTTGTGTCTAATCAAGGGTTTTTATACTCTTTTCTTTGCACAATGTTTTCCTCATGTAGTAAATAGCAACACATAAAGGCACTATATAGCTATGATGAAACCTCGAGTGAATACAGAACACAACACTGACAATGTTGAGCAGTAACACGGCCACTGACAAGGGATCTGGCTTTTGATGGTGGCATCGGCATGAGGGAAGCATCGCCTACAGTGATGTAATAGATGATGTGGCTTTGGTGGAAGAAGTAATGACTCAACAAGGGATGTTGACGATCATTGCTATTTCCAGCAACGAGTCATGGAGTTATCTGTCGCAAACAGATCGAAGTTAATGTTGTGGATTGCAGCAGTTCAGACAACCCAACAATTCTGAACTGAGAGACAGCAAAATAAATCAAAGTTAATGCTGTGGATTGCATCAGTTCAGGCTACCCCGCAATTCTAAATTGAAAGACAGTGGCAGTGAGGCACGAAGGTGTTGGTTGTGATTGACAATGGATGATCCGGTGATTTGAGGCAGTGAAGTGACAAGGACAATGACGAAAAGTAGTGTCGATGCAATCCAAAATAGTAATTGGTCCCCAAACTTCAATATATGCGATGGGTAATGACAGTGTGATGATGTTGATGCTGCTGACGGTTCATCAAGACTTGAAACATTGGTGGTTTCCAACTGTTTGATGAACTTCTTGAATGAATGAGGGTGGTCAATGCCAGGATCTGACACCTAAATTGATGCAGGATCAATAAGAAAGAACGAAAAGAAAAGACGAGAAACATTACGATTGAACATTGAAGGAGTTTAGTTTCAGACATAGCAGCAATCACCCTAGGCTTTCACATCAATCATAAGTCAAAACGATAATTATTAATTGTTTTCCAAGTCAGCTAAACCATTACATAAAAGATTTATTTATAAGCATGCCTAACTAATCCTAAACAAACTTGACTTCCTAAATAGATAAAATTCTTAGATAAATAGCTTGTAGATAAATAAAATTCATAGATAAATAGAACTTTTATTCTTATCCTTATCCCATGCATTCTCCATCACATGAGTTGGACAATAAAGAGGCAATAGAACTTTTTTTCTTAAATTTTATGGACATGGCTATAGAAGTCACCCATGGGTCGGTATATCGGTCATTTGATGGTTTTGAGTCTCTGAATTTGTTTGAATTGGGTTAGATAGGTTTTTTAGAACTCGATGCCTCAAGCTTTAAATTTTGGAATCTTAATCTTTTGTTTGAATTGGGAGTTCTTTTAAGTCTGTATATAAGAGGTTGTGTCCTGGTGTGATGCAAGTGATATCCACCTTCAGCCTTGTGGCTTGGGTTCTAGTCATGGGAAAAATATGGGGGGAAGGTGTGCATTGGCCTCTTTGTGTTTATGGGTAGGTGTGTTAGCTTGTGCATGTTTTAATCATATTTTGTGCAGTTTGTTTAATTGATTGGAGTTTCTTCTATAAGTGTTACTGTTTCTTTCTCCTTATTCCTTTGCCCCCCATGCAACGGGAAAAAAATAAAAAAAGAGAGAGGAAGAAGAAAGAATTGTACCTGAAACAAAAAAAAAAAAAAAATTATTATTTGTAGCAAATTTCTGATTGACTATCATCTTATTTGATGTTGTGTGTCCTTATCTGATTATTGAAAGAAACTAACTGATTGTATCTGACCCAGATCTGAGCTTGGTTTAGAACCTGGTCATGACCCAACTTCGCTGTATCATGTTGAACAAGTTGTCAAATGCAGAGTTACAAGTTCTGTTCCTGCTTCACGGCGCATCAACCTTAGTTTTGTTATAACACCTGCAAGGTAATCTTTGACATCATTAGATGAAGTGTTTATTATTATAATTGGGTGCAAATTTTTCGCAAAATACCTAGCTTTATAATAAAACCATAACATAATTGAGCAGTCAGAATATTTTTTCATAATTTGATTCAATAGTTAATGCATGTTTGACATATAATGACACCACAAAGGATCAGGATCTTTTAACATAATCTGTGAAACCTTGAAAAGTAACTGAAAAAAAAAGGAAAAAGAAAGAAGATATGATTTGTTTAGAATGATGAAACATATTTTTCATAGGAAAAGTGGTTGAAAATTTATGTCAGAAACAGTGCCTAGGTGTTGTAACTTGTGTGAAGGTTGTTTAAATAAGAAAAAAAAGAAAGAGATAAAGAGGGTGGAGAGTGAACAAGAAGGGTATGGGAGACCAACGCCATGGCTTCTGCACAACTCATTCATATTTTTCAGTCCTACCCTAGAATGGAAGGACATGATTTGCATTTTTGTAACTGGATACCTACGTGTGTAGTTAGTTGGCAGCAGAAACTGTATTTACTTGGTCAATAATTCAATGGCTACTACTATCTTTTGGTAAGGTAACTTGGTTGCATGAGTGTGAACTAATATTTATATTACTTACCAATTACCCCCTTTTTTTTTTCCTCATGGAAAACTTGTTAGAATAGGAAATGTGCCTACTATTCATACATGTAATATGCATCCAATTTTATAGGAACCTGTACATTGTAAAGGAATTATGGACTGAAAATAACATTGCTTCATACGTGGACAGTTATCTTCTTAAACATTGTTTAGTGAGCCGCCTTCCTTAGAATGCTCTTTTATGCTTTGAACAGTAACACTCCGTTTGGATTGTGAGGTGAGGTGAGGTGAGAAAAGAAATGATTATTTTTTTTGGGTGAATAAGAAAAAAAATGATTATGGTTTCTCACCATCTACATTTTATGGACTCGGGTACGAGTGTCGGGTGCGGGTATATATTTAGAGGTCGGACTCAACAAACCTCTAAATGAGGGATACGCGGGTACGGCTAAAAAGTACCCAAAAATTAGACACGGGTATGTGGATACGGTTAAACATGGATTTGCAAAAAAATATTTTGTATTTTTCTGATAAAATTTTATGCATTTTTTTGATAACATGGCGGTTCTATTATAATTTCTTCCCAAACCAAAAGTACCACACCTAATAATTTCTCTTAATAATATTTTTAATTTATCTATATATGTTATCTTTAATTGACATCTATATATATTATAAATAAAACATTATAACAAAATAAGAAATAACAAATTATGTTGAAAGAAATAAAAAATAAAAAATAGATGATTTGTTTGACTCACGAAATGGCCTTGGATAGAGTTGAGTGGAGAAGAAGGATTTATGTAGCCGACCCCATTTGATGGGACTTAAGGTTTGGTTAGGTTTGGTTTGGTTATGATTTATTTTATAGATTTATTATTATATATATATATAATTTTATTAGTTTTTTTTAAAAAAAAATAAATGATCTATTTTATTCATTATTATCTATTAAATAGATGATTTTATTTATTTATTATCTGAGAGAGAGAGAGAGAGAGAGAGAGAGAGAGAGAGAGAGAGAGAGAGAGAGAGAGACAAAGAGAGAGAAGAAGAGGAGATAAATCGATTGAGAGAGAAGAGGAGATCGACACAGAGAGAGAGAGAGAGACAGAGAGAGAGAGAGAGAAGAAAAGGAGACGAGACTCGTTGAAGACGAAGGGGAAGTTGAAGAGGAGATCGACAGAGAGAAGAAGAGATCAATGTCTTCACCCTTTCGAAGTTGGCGACCAGGTTGTCTCCTTGCTCTCTCTTCTTTCTCTTTTGCAATTAGGGCTCTGTCATATCTGTTTGTAAATAGCCGTGTCCCGGTCATATTCAGCACTCGTACCCGTGTTGTGTCATGTCAACACGGGTACCTATCAAAAAACAGAGAGTTCGTGTAACGTAGCTCATCATTATATTTGGATGAATAAAAGAGAAGATAATGTGGTTTCTCACCTCTCTTGTTTGGATAGAGTAAATAAGAAAAAAGAAAGGAAAGTGTTGTGTTTCATTTTACTAAAATAACCTTCCATATTAATAAGCTATGTTTTTTAATAAGGGTAATTTTGGTATTTTACAAAAGTTTCATTAAACCAATTCCTTTCTCACCAAATCTCACCGCTTTTGGTGAGAAACAAAACATAGGTTTGGTGAGAATCCTTTTCTCACCATCTCTCATCATTTCTCACCTACTTAACCATCCAAACAAGTGAAGGGGTTTCCTATTCTCACAATTTCTTTTCTTTTCTCACCAAATCCCTCCATCCAAATGCAGCGTAATAGCATGTAACTGTGTAATAATATTGGTTGTATATTTAAAATGGATCTACAAGATTTGTTAAAATCTTGTGTTTACTTTCTAACATGATAAGTGGCCAAAAAGCATGTGACTTGTTAAATATGGTTACTTTGTAACAAGGGGTCAAATTTGTTTCAACTTGTCAGTTTGGAAATGGAAATGTTTGGGAAATTTGAGGGAAATCATAAAATTTTTTGGAAAAGCACAATAATGTTTGATGGAAAAACTAAAAGCTATCCAAATGCATATGTAGCCTAATGATTTAAAAGTAGTTGAGGTCTACTCATCCATTCTTATTAAACTTGGTAGTAAATGTTAATATAAACAAAAAAAATTCAATTAAAGTCAAATAAATCCACAAGTCTTTAACGTTAGCATTTATAATTCTAAATGTACATTAAATCCCTTCCAAACAAGGTTTACATGTTAGTCTGATTTGGGAGTTCCAGCATTTTAAGGAGGCATGTCATTAATGCATTCAATTTAAAATCAAACAACATGGTTTCCCAAATAGCCATTATATTCCCACTCTTAAATCTATTCCTAGTCACTTATAAGAGATAATTTTGGAAAATTGTAAAATCTTATGCTTTGAGTTTTCAAAGAGGAGACATTGCGGGACATTCCAAATGGGAAATGAGGATGAACAATGTGGGATGGAGGGAGCAATAAATGAATGCCAAAGGGGTTCTAGCGATAAGATTATAAGTTTCTTTCTAACAAGTTAAAAAACAACGTTTCAACAACGATCAATAAATATTGATAAGATGATCTATGAAGCATCGACAATTGAAAATAAGTGTTGTAGCCGTGTTAGACACGGGGACATGGCGGGGACACGCATTGGACACGTTACTGGGTGTGTCCCTTTATTTAATGATTTCTTTTTAGGGACACACTGGGGACACAACAAGGACACTCTGGGGGCAGTGTTTTAAAATACATGCCTAAGCGCGCACTTAGGCGCAAAGTGCATTGAGGTGCACTTGAGGTGCCTTAGACAACTTGAGGCAAGGTGCTATAGGAATGGCGGATTTGAGGTCTGTGACTTAGGATTTGGCGTGAGGCGCTTGCCTCATTCGTTTTTTTTGCTCCATCCTTATTCTTTGTGTGCGCGCTATAGGGAATCATAACCCCTTTAATTTATTTTATTTTATTAATAAATAAACTAAATTTATCGACGGAGTCCCAGAATGCCGACCCATTAGCCTGTTGGGGAGTGTGTACAAGCTTCTGGCGAAAGTTTTGGCTAACAGGTTGCGCGGTGTCTTGGGGGGTCTGGTGTCTGAGTCCCAGAATGCCTTTGTGGGGGGCGTCAGATTTTGGATGCTGTGTTGGTAGAAAATAAGTGTGTTGACTCGCGAATTCGGTAGGGGGGTGCTGGTCTTATTTGTAAGTTAGATATTGAGAAGGCATATGATAATGTGAATTGGCGGTTTTTGATGTATATGTTGGAGCGTATGGGGTTTGGGGAACGGTGGAGGCAGTGGATTCAGTTTTGTATATCGACGGTTAGGATGTCTGTTCTAGTGAATGGGACGCCAGCAGGATTTTTCCCGACTCATAGGGGTTTACAGCAGGGTGACCCTTTGTCTCCTTTATTGTTTATTTTAATTATGGAGGCTTTGGAGCGCTTGTTATCTACTGCAGTTCAGAGGGGTCTTTTGACGGGTTTTTGAGGTGGGTATGGAGCGGACTACTCTTTTAGTGGTGTCTCACTCTATTTTATGCGGATGATGCTCTTATTTTTTGTGGCATGGAGGAGAGTCCAGGTTGGTTATTTAAGATGTGTTCTTCTCTATTTTGAGGCGGTCTCGGGACTTAGGGTGAATTTGGGGGAAGTCAGAGTTGATTCCGGTTGGGTCCGTGCCACGTATTTCTATATTGGCTGCAATTTTGGGTTGTAAGATAGTGGCCTTACCCACAACTTATTTGGGGTTACCTTTGGGAGCATCTTTTAAGGCTCCAAGGGTGTGGGATGGGGTGGTGGACAGGGTGCAGCGTCGTTTGGCAGGGTGGAAGCGGCAATATCTTTCGAAAGGGGGCCGCGTTACATTGATCAAGAGTGTCCTCTCGAGTATCCCGACTTATTTCATGTCAGTACATGTTATTCTTGTGTCTGTTGCTCGGAGGTTGGAAAAGTTACAGAGAGATTTCTTATGGGGAGGAGGGGTTAGAATCCTTCCATTATCATCTCGTAGCCTGGGAGTAGATTTGTTCTCCTAAGGCGATGGGGGGTTTGGGGATCCGGAGTTTGATTTCATTTAATTTGGCTCTTTTGGGGAAGTTGTTATGGCGGTTTGGGGTAGAGAGGGAGCGGTTGTGGAGGAAGGTGGTCGGGGCTAAATATGGTTTGGGATGGGAGGATTGGGGTACAGAGGAGGTTACCCATTCGCATGGTTGCAGTTTATGGAAAGGAATTTGGTTGGGATGGAAGGAGTTATGGAAGAATGTGAGTTTTTTGGTTGGGGTGGGGACCCGGGTTCGGTTTTGGAGGGATAGGTGGTGTGCGGAGCTGCCATTAGCGGTGATGTTTCCGTTGCTTTTTCGGATTGTCACTGACCGGGAGGTGACAGTGGATTCTTATGCCCATATGCAAGGCCAAGTGTTGTGTGGTTGTGTGGAATGTTGTCCAGTGCAGGATTGGGAGATGGGGCAAGTGCTGGGTCTGTTGGGTTTTTTGTATGGGCTTCGATTTAGAGGGGTTGGAGAGAATTTTATGAGGTGGGATTGTCCGAAGTCTAAAGGGGTGTTTTCTGTATCCTCTTATTACCATAGGCTTATAGGGAGGGTTGGGGTGCCTTTCCCTCGGAAGAGTGTTTGGGTGGTGGGTTGTCCGTCTAAAGTTGCTTTCTTTGTGTGGACAGCTGCATTAGGCCGTATTCTGACGATTGATAATTTGAGTCGGCGTGGTCATATTTTGGTCAATTGGTGTTGCATGTGTTGTGGAGCTGCGGAGTCAGTGGATCATTTGCTTATTTGTTGTCCGGTTGCTTCACGTCTTTGGATGTCTATAGTAGCTCTCTTCGGTTTGGATTGGGTTCAGCCAGGGACTGTAAGGGCTGTGTTACAAAGTTGGGTTGGGGGGAGGGTTGGGAAGAGAAGGCGGAGAGCTTGCAACTTGGTTGGCCATTGTCTTATGTGGCTCCTATGGTTGGAACGTAATCGGTGGGTATTTTTGGGTGAGATGCGTTCGGTGGTTTGGTTGGAGAGGCGTTTGCTCCTTGTGGTGCATAGCTGGTTAACGCTGACTGTGGACCCAGCGGTTTTGTCTTTTGTTGAATTTGTAGAGGATTTGTCTTCATAGTTCTTTTGCTTGCTTTATTCATGTTTTGTGTAGTTCCTCGTGGTGCATAGTTCGTTTAACTTTTGTATTCTTTGCATCGCTTTGATGCCTTTTAATAAAGTTGGTTTATTTATCAAAAAAAAAAAAAAAAAAAAAACTAAATATATCGAGTGAGCATCAAGATGATGCAAAAGAATACAAAAAGAGCCTTGGCATGGGGTGAAAAACTAACAAAAGCAATAACATCATCCAAAAAATCAAAAAAGAACAAACAAATCCGAACCTGTCCTCCTCCTTTCCAACCAACAAATAATAAACGACTCTAGCCAGGACACACAATGATGAACCTCTTGAAACGTTCGTCGATTCCGTTCCAACCAAACCAACTACATCAAACTTAGCGGCACCAACAACCAAACCCCCCGCCACCGCCGCCGCCGCCGACAAACATAAACACGTGCTTTGAGCCTCAATTTTTATATTAAAAAACCCTTAGGGATTGAGAAAAAGCTCTTGGATTGCAACATGGATATATGACTTTGGCATTCCTTTCAATGTAGTGAATTAGGACAACTTTGGGCCAATGATTGAAGCTATCAGGCAATTTGGTCCCGGTTTAAAATCAAAACCACTAAGGTACTATATGTTGCGAGTTTCTTATCTAAAAAAGAAGTGAGGTAGTATTTGATAAAGTAAGGTTGAATGTTATTTTTGAGAAATTTTCGAACGTTGAATGTTATTTTTATGATTTTTAGAATATTGAAAGTTCTATGTTTTTTGAAATTTTAGAAATAGTTGCTTATGTTGAAAACCTTGCCTATATTATAATTTTACTTATAGTCTACGACTTGTGCCTCACTTTGATGAGGCATGCGCCTCGCCTTGCACCTCACGTCTAGAGCTTTTTAAAACACTGCTCTGGGGACATGCGAAGTAGTTTTTTTTCTCCCTTGCTTTAGTGCTTTTGATGTATGTTGGATGTTGAATGTTTATTTCTTTTTGCTTAGATTTAAATACTTCATATATCATCCATAAAAAAGATGACAAGTGTTAATTTAAAGGTGATTTATTTATTTATTTTAATATTGAATTAGTATTAGTTTTTGTTAATTTTGATTGTTTCCGGATGTAATATTAATCTACATAGAAAATTAAAATATATGAAAAATATTTTATTGCTTTTTTCCCGCAGCATCCGTGTCCCCATTTTTTTAAAATTGAGCATGTCTTGTGTCTGCATCCTTATCTGTGTCTATGATTCTTTGCAAATGATAAATGAAATGGTTGGGTTGGGGAGTGGGGATTGTCTTTGTTAAGAGAAAAACTAGAAGTACTAGGGAAGAGGGGGGAGAAGAAGATATATGTGAATACAGTAGAAGAGAATAAATAGCTCAATCATGTCCTGTTTCTATTCTCTTTATCTCGCTATTTCTCTATTCTACTTTCTCATATTTCTTTTATCACATTTGACATGTTTTGTTTGCTTCTAAACTTCTTGTTTCTTTTTCTTTACAAAATGGAAAAGCACAAACAATTTTGGCTAGGGACTCCTAATGGGCCTCTAACAAATTGTTCCTGTGTATTTCGTAGTGTTTTGGTGAGTTTCAATGTGTTCTGGTGGAAACACTAGAATTTTGGTTTTCAACCACTGTTGTGTTGGTTTCTTGGAAAACTGAAATGTTTCGGTCATTTTCATTGAAACAAAATGAAATCTTGTTCCTTGTCTGTTACATAAAATGTTGATACTCATAATCTACAGTCATGTATGGTAATGGAAATATATGTCAATTCCTGAATTGCATTTTTCACATTGAACAGTGTACTAATCTCAACTGAGATTTTCTACTGGCAGGGTTACTGATGATGATGTGGCCAAGTTGGGCACTATTGTTTCTGGAGTGGTTGAGCGAGTAACCCCTCATGCAGCAATGGTTGAGTTCTTTGTTGATTGTGGAATAGGTGTTGGTTTCAACAGGTTTTAATGGAAATCAACACTCAACTTAAAATGAAAAAAGACCTGCACAAATAATGATTTTGGAGTTGCTTTCTTTTGTAAGTACTTGTATTTAAGCCCACTTCCCCATGTCCCAACAGCCCAACATTGCAGGGAGAGAGTGGAACTTAATAAATTAATGCTATTATGGTTTTTGAGTCTCTCTCTCTCTCTCACATACACACACATAGAGTTTTCCTTGACGAAGGTCTGGGATGCTATGCTTTTTTCTTATTTGCCCATTGTCTAATCGTTCCGATGTAATCCATATGAGGGACTAGAAAGAGTAAAATAAGAAAATTAGAAAAAACTTGTTGAAATTGACTTGATTTTAGGGTAGGGCCTATTTGAGACATTGCAATAGTCACATTTTTAGTCTTAGTGACATCTTGTTTTGTTGTTATCAGGTTGGTATGTTTGGATCAGTTTCTACATCTTTTGTTTGTTTTTTCAAATCAAAATATTTTCATATTTCTTAGTTTGCCTGACATCGGCTTTTTTTTTATTGATCCATGCGATGTATTGGATCTTTAGTTGATGACTTTATATTGGTTATATGGATTGCACTAGCAAGCATATAAAATTTTAAATTTGGATTCTAAATCCTACTGAAGTTAGGATTCTATGTTACATTGACTAAAAAGAAACCAAATACTCATGTTGGACACCCGACACTTGGGCAATGGTGTGGGATATATGTCCGATACTTCTCATCGGACACTCCATACATATTTTTATTTAACACTGTTATTATATGTATATATTGTTGTATTATTGCTATAAAATAAATAAAATGCTTTTTTGACATTGTATGTTACATATAAGTTAACATTGTTTTATCTCAGATAATAGATTAAAAATATAAAATATGACCTTTTATACCGAGTCAGTGTACCCTTAAATTTGAGGTTTGCTGGGTCTGACCTCTAGATACCCTCTCGCACCCGATACCTGTACCTGAGTCCGTGTAACATAGGTTAGGATTATCTACTAGTCTACATATAATACCTACTAGATGCATTCAGTTCAATAGAGAGAAGTTCTCGAGGAATTTTCTAGCAATTTATTAGGGAATGTGTGGTGCAATTCCAAGCCTAGGTCTGACCTTTAAGGATTTTTAGAATTGCCTCCTAGCATCTACTTCTATTGAAATTGTTTTTTTGGTCTTAGTTTATGACCCGTAACTACTTTTAACCCTTGTAAAATCTTCTCTGTTGAGCTTATTTGCTTTCCTTTTGAAATAATTAGCCATAGCAATGACACCAACTGTAATTGTCTGGGCACTGTTCACATCCTCAAAGTTTTGTATCTCTTTCCTGATTAAAGGCACCCAAACAAAATGTTTTTCTTTTGCTTTTTACCTCTTTTATTATTTTATGCTTCATTGAGGTTGTGTCCCCAAGTCAGTTGCTATTAGTTTGAACATTGAAGATTTATTAGTTTTAACATGGATAGTTCATTGGCCTTCAGAAATACATTCAAGATTTATTTTGCCCATTTGTTTTTGTATGTAAGAACAGAGGGAAGACAGTTGATCATCTCTTTACTGCTTGAGCTATGGTCCCTTTATTTTTTTTCCCTCTTTGCACTCCCCTCCAAGAAACCATGATGAATTGGGACCAGCATTTGGGGAAGGGAATGGGTTCATTGAATTATCAGAGACTAGTATTAGGTGTTGGGAGGTTGTCAAGGGGTGTATACGTTAATGGAGCAGATGTTTTGGAGTTGCACCCTTGCTGCTTGTGGGTGAATATCTGGAGAGGGGGAGAGAGCGAGTTTTTGGCAGTCATCATTTTTATTTCTTAGTCATTTTCTTCTTCTTGAAAGGATATTTCTTGTATTGTATGCTTGTTTCCTGCTTAGATGCTATTAAATTTTCATTGCCAGAAAGTCTTTATGGCAATTATGAATTGCTGATCCAAATTTTAAAATTTCCTCTTGAATGTTGTAGATGCTGAGAGCAACAATTTAATTCTCACTGCAAAGTATTCACTTATTAAATCTGCTAAACAGCTTCCTGCGGAAGTTTCTCAAATTTGTTCTCACTCAGTAATCCATGTAAGAATTTATTTACTAGTTTATTTCTGAGCCCTGTTTTTTTCTATTATATATATATATAGTTGTAGGAAAACTCATCACATATTAATGCAGCCCCTATTCTGCTGTATTTTTAAAAGTAATTTCTTAAAAAATATATATATTGAGGGAGAAGCTAGAGAATATGCATTGTTGGTGTCATTGGTTTTCAAAACAGAACTGAAAATGGCCAAAAAAAGAATGACATTATAAGATGATAGGATGAAAAATCTTGTCAACCCCTTTTCACATTTTCTTCGTTTGTGTTTGCCTAAGCCCACCCCTTGTCTTCATTCTCTTCCAATCCTAAACCATTGCTGACCTTGCCCAATCTTCATTTACTAAATATTATACTCACACCTGCACTCTCCAACAAGAGAAAAAATTAAACTCCAGCTTGCCACTAGACTATTCAGCCACTTAACTCCTCCATACAGTTCACACTTACTGTGTTCCCTTTGATTAACCCACTTCCCTTGCCAAACAACTGGATCATCATCTCCAACAACTTAGATTACCTACAGATGAAGCCCATGGAAATTTGGAACTTAAAAGTATACGAAATATTATCAAAGTGTCCCATAGCTTTAAAAGATCAATTGTGGATATTTTGCAGTTGAATTTTATTGACTAATACTACTTCGGATGTTTGAACCAGGGGTATGTGTGTAACTTGATTGAATCTGGTTGTTTTGTTCGATATATTGACCGTTTAACTGGTTTTGCACCTAGAAGCAAGGTAGTAACCTTCTTTATTTCTGTCATTTCTTTTTTTCTTCCAGCTATTACTTTCTCTGGACAGGTTTGGTTGAGACTATTTTAACCTAAGTAAGAAAAATCAGCTTGTTTTTGCCTTATTAGGACATTTTTCATATTTGATCAATTTTTTTCCTAGTTTTTTATTTTATTTTATTTTTTTTAAAAGCTAAAAATCAAAAAACATTTCGATTGAATTTTAAAATGTCCTTTTAAGACAAAAATTAGGCATCATTTGCCCCAAAAATTGGCTTTATTTTACCGTAATTGAATTTTTTTTCTTTCAAATTTGATCATTTTTTTATTTAAATTTTTTAGTTTCCTAAAAATAATAAATATGATCAAAATTTTAAAGAGTCTTAATAAGACGAAAATAAGCTATCTTTTACCCAAAAAATTGGCTTAATTTTTGCTCATTTGAATTTTTTCAAATTGGATCATTTTTTAAAATTTGTTTTTAGGTTCCCTCTACTCTTGAGGAACCTAAAATCAAAAAAATTCGATGAAATGTTTCTTAGGCTAAAATGGCCTGAACCAAACAAGGCCCAAGTGTCCTGTTTAATTTAGTAATATTCTCCCTCGTTTTGGGTTTTCTTTTGTTTTTGTTTTTTGAAGGCAACGGATGACCGAAGAACTAATCTTTCTGAAGTCTTCTACATTGGGCAATCTGTTCGCAGTTACATACTTGATGTAGGTTGACAATTTGAGAATGGAATCTCTTATGCTATTGAAGAATCTCAGTTACAAGCTTCTGTTTGTTTTCTTTCCAGGTTAGTAGTGAGACTGGCAGAGTAACATTATCTTTGAAGCAATCATTATGCTCTTCGACGGATGCATCCTTTATCCAAGAATACTTTCTCTTGGAAGAAAAGGTAAACACTGAAGTCACCATATTTTTAACATGTCAAAAATTATTTTGTTTACAAATTTAACTCTTTAGTTAAATAATCCAAACTTAGAGAAGATAATTCTTCTTTAAATTCTATGTACTAAGAAGGAAACAAAATAGAAATGCAGCAACATTGGATTTGTGAGTGAAATTTTTTATTTTTGTTTTTTGTGTCGTTATTCTAATTACAGAACAACTCGAAAGGTTCCCATGGAAGAAAGGGTTATTCAACTCTTTTTGTCAAGGACTTCCAAATCATTAGAAATGCACTTATCATATGTGCTAATTCCATATCTGGCTCAACTGTTTAGGAAATCATGGGCATGTTTCTAATTGATGTACAAAATGCAATTCTTATTTGATAGGTTTCAAACAAAATTGATTTTCCTGTCTTGTTGAGGATGCTTTTGTCCATTGGTTTGGTATACTCATTTACTGTAGCTTGGATAAGATTCTTGAAATAGCTGATGGTTTCTGGTTCGCTGAACTGATAAAAACAAGTGGTAATGATTTCTTGAAATAGCTGATGATGTTCACTGTACGCACAAGGTTCTTGAAACAGCTGACGAAAGGTTTACTAGTGGACTAACTTATATCAGCTTCTGAATTGCTCTATGATGGGAAAAAGTTGCGCTTCCACTACAAGTTTGAGGGCTTACAATGGCCAGCAAAAGCAGTTTTATTTATTATCTATATTTTTTGTGAGTAAAAGATTTATTAGAGAAAGCATTAAAGGGTTACTGACCAATAGCAACAGTCAGACTTGTCACAAAAGCCAAAATGCCTATTAGCACTCCTCAGTTATCTAGCGCTCTACAAAAACAGGAAGAATTGTGAATGTGATAGAAATTGAAGGACACCAAAAACGATTGTCATGCTGTAAGGCTAACTATGTCATTTTCTTGTAGTATTGCTCATGAGTTAGCACAGGAAATGTATCAATGTACACTATAGGAAAATTGTCTAAACTATTCCTAATTGCACATGCAGAATTGTCTTAAATATACTTCTTTTTATTTATTTATTTTTTTTATTATTAAAGTTGCCATCAAAGTTTTAGGGTTGAAAAGTGGTTCAAGGTTGACAAGGAAAGGATGGTATTTCTTTTTGTTATGTTTGATCTGATCTGACGTCATTTGCGAATGAATTTTCCTTTGAAATCTTAGGTTACGTTTGGTAGAGCTTTGTAACTATGATTTGAGAGTAGGAGTTGTATTTTGAGTTTGTGAGTTTTGAAATTATGATTTGAGTGTGGAAAATTTGTTTGGTGAAAGAGTTTTGAAAAGAGTTTTGAATTGAGTGGGGAATTTTTGATGTGACATTTGATATTTGATATAAAAACTTACAACTCATAACCAAACATACAACTCAAAATTCTATTAAAACACATAAATTTTTTTTAAAAATTCGGAAAATATTTTTTTCAAATATATAAAAATTAAAGTGTCAATTGCAAAAAAAAAAAAAAATGCACTGTTCAGGTCAATCGGCCGGACAACGGTTAGGCCAAATTCAAAAAAAAAAAAAAAAATTTGAAAATCGCGCCTCACACACAAAGTTTTCTGCAGAGTTGTGGAAAATTAGTTCCAAATACCTATCCAAACATCATATTGGAACGTGGGGGTAGAATCAACGTTTGGAAATTGTTCCAAACACAGCCTTAATTTTCCAGCTGAAACCATATGGGCATTGTGTAGGGTGGGATCTTAATTGTGGGATAACTCACTTGTCTTGTTTGGTAAGGATAGCTTAGTAAATAAGCTAAGGGAAAAATGCCATCCCTTGGAAAAGAAAAGAAGCCCTTATGGAAAATGTAGAACAGCTTTGCGGAACTTACTTCAAAGAATGATGTTTTTGGAACCTTTCACTGGTTGGTTTAGTTGTTCAAGCATTTTGGTGGAAATTCTTTATATTCTTCCTAAAAATTTTAAAGTACCTTCTACATTCCTCCTTTTATGTTCCTTATTCTTCAGAATGCTTATATGATATATGAGCCAAAAAAAAAAAAAAAAAACACATTACTGTTTTGCTGTATCTTTTACCTTTTTTGCTTGAAACTGTACAGTGTGTTGCAAATTGAATTTATTCATTTAGCATTTGAGATTCCTATGTAAGATGTTACTTCTGCTCTGTAACTATCATGCATATTTGTTTCGATGCTACTGTTGACTCTCTTGACCATGTTCTGGATATGTAATATTTTCATCTTTGAACTGATCTTACTTTATGATCCAGATTGCTAAGCTGCAGTTATCTGACTCAAAAAGTCTTGGGTTAAATTGGATTGAAGATTTTAGCATTGGCAGTGTTGTTGAAGGAAAAGTTAGTGATGTGAAAGATTTTGGAGTTGTCAAAAAAAAAAAATAATGATGTTTTTGGTTTTGTTACGCACTATCAATGTAAGTCCTTTATTTGAAAATTTCATGAATCAGTTATTTATTATCTCTCAAGATGTAATACTTCTGTTTGGTGCAACAAATCTTTTGCAGTAGGTGGAATTACTGTGGAAACTGGGTCCATCATTCGAGCTGTGGTTCTTGATGTTGCCAAGATTGAACACCTTGTGGATTTGTCTTTAAGGGCAGCATTTGTTGATATATTGAGAGAAGAAACTTCTAAAGTTGATATTAACAAGAAGGTTTGCCTTGGTGTCTAAATGTTGATGTACTGTTGATGTACCAAATGTTGTCTGTTCCCTTGCTTCTTCCACCTCTTCCTCAGTCACATATTATCATTGTGATTTGGGATGATCTTTCTCAGTTCTGATATTCTTTTTCTTCCAGCTCTGTTAATGCTTTTGGTCTCTGGTGAATACGTTTTGCTGCACATTGAGTGCAATTATATTGTTGCGCTTTCATGTCTTAGGGAATCTCCGTACACCTATATTTCATTTGTTAAAGTTTATAGGATGAGGTGTGATGTTATATTTTAAATTTAGCTACTGTCTTAGACATTTCACTTCTCATGGTTCACTAACGAAGATCATCTGTAGTTCCCTTCTCTTTCTCCTCCTTGACTTTTTAAACATGAATTATGCAATTGTTTATTCCAGAAACGCAAAAAGGAATCACACAAAGAACTGGAGGTACATCAAACTGTTGATGCAATGGTGGAGATTGTGAAAGATACTTACTTGGCAAGTGTTTGATGTTTTTGTTTAGTCTGACAAGAATTCACTGTTAGTGATCTATACTTATTTTGATCTGTCTCTTCCTATTGTGTTACTTGTGGAGCAGGTTCTGTCAATACCACAATATAACTTTGCTGTTGGATATGCCTCACTGACACAAAAGTTCCCTCCAAGACAATATGTTAATGGTCAAAGGTGAAACATGATTTCTGGTGTAATTTAATCAATACTTTGTGCATGCAGTTTCTTTGTTTCTTTCTTTTTTAATTTTATTTTAAAATTCAAATCAAATATTCTTTGACAGCACTTGAAAATTAGAATATTGCGGCCTATAGTTGAATATTTGGCGAGATTAGGTTTTGGTAAACTTGTGTTTTGAGGATTTTCGAAAAGGTAGGTTTTATGGATAAAAATGGATTGGATTTTTTGAATTTTCAAAGGATGGCTTGCTGAAATTTTTGGATGGCAACCTTTTTAGGGTTTTGTGGGAGAACATGTTAAGATGGTTTGATCATATACAACAAAGATGGATAGATGCAATGATAAAAGAAAAAAATTATATGATCACCACAAATGAATAACTTAGGGGGAGGGGAAGACTTAGACTGGTTTGGTTTCGTTAGTGTATGAAAGAGGCTTGTGGGGTAGGAATAAGGCAAAGTAGCTGCCTAAGAAGCACGGACACGTCCCTGAGGCTTGCGTATTAGTGTTGGACACGTGTCGGACACGGACACGCGTACGACACGCTGTTGACACATGTCCGACACTCTCCCCTGCGTGTCCCCCTTTTTTCAGAATTTTTCAGAGTCGGACACGAGGTTGGACACGCGAGGACACGATTCAGACACGCAGGTGGGTGGATTGAAGAAGCCCTAGAACTGTTGGAGAGGAGAAAGAGAGAGAGCTAGAGACAGAGACAGATCGAGGGAAGAGAGAGAGAGGGAGATAGGTCGAGGGAAGAGAGAGACAGATTGAGGACAGAGAGAAGAAACCTAACCTGTTTGTCTTCCTCGTCTCCCTCTTTGCGCCTCAATCGACCATCGATCGCCTTCGTTTGACCCTCGTTTGACCATCGATCGACCATCGACCTCGTCTCCCTCTCTGCGCATCTTTTGACCCTCTCTGCTCTCTCTCTCTCTCTCTCTCTCTCTCTCTCTCTCGCTAAAATTTTTGACACAACCATCGATATACTAACAATATATATACATATATATATATTTATATACTAATAATAAATTATATACTAATAATAAATAATATAAATATATAAATAATATGACTCCTCATCTTTCTTTTGGTCTTAAATAAATATAAATAATATATTTATTTTTTAATTTTACATATAATAAATAAAATTAGTATATATTTTTTAATTTTACATATAATAAATAAAATAAATAAATAAAAATAAATACAAATAGTATATATTTTTTAATTTTACATATAATATATAAATAAAATTATATATATTAAACGTGTCCCCAACGTGTCGTGTCCCTCATTTTTTGAAAAATTGCGTGTCCGCGTGTCTGTGTCGTGTCCGTATCGTGTTCCGTGTCCGTGTCCGTGTCCGTGTCCGTGTCCGTGTCCGTGCTACTTAGGTAGCTGCTTAAGTTATGACTAGTGAAACTTATCTTAACACACTTAAGGCCAAAACAAGGGACCCAATAACACATCTATTAACAAAATGTAAACCACATTTTAGCACTACAGCCCATGTTTGGAAAATGTGGATATGCTGAATAATGTTTTACTCCTAAAACATAACATAACTTAACATACGTAAAACTGAAGCAGCAGTGCTTGAAGGAAATATAAAACAAAACTCGACGTTATTTAGAACTTAATTATGAAAAGCTTAAAGTGGATCCTGCCTTGAAATGGAACCATGGTTTCATAGTTTATGATTTTTTAAATTTACTTTTTCTTAAGTATGATATGGATTATGTGATCCTCTATACTGAAGTAAGTATCTGACAGAATCTGACAATAGCTGTAGCCTGTATTCATGTGCTCGCCCTCTACTATTATTGAAGAATGATTGCTTTATTTTGGCATGAAAGTTCTGTAGTAGTATGATGTGGCTTAAGAAGTCCACAGTTGTCACGACTGCATTCCACCCCAAACTGAGATGGAGTAGTGACCAGCCAATAGTCAACGGCCTAACTAAACAAAAGCATTGTACTTACGGAAAATTTGGGGAAAAACCTTAGTAGCAGGAATCGTCTCAGGTGGCGACGACTCCGAGGAAAAAGCGCGATTTTGCGCTTCTGAGGAAGGATCGCATCAGAATTGTGAATCTAAGGAGAGGGAAACGCGAATCTGATGCGGGAAGGGAGCACTATTGAGAGGGCAAGGAGAGTACCTGGTCGCTGGCTTCGATCCTCCGTTTGACGACTTCGATCTCGCCGTTTGACTTCCCCGTTGAAGCCCTAGTCTTCGTCCCTCTCTTCGAAGCCTTCGTCTCTCTCTCTCGCTTCTCTCACCCTCGATCTCCTCTTCTCTCTTTCTTCGTCTCTATTGCATCTCTTGCTTCTCCCTCTCTCGATCTGTTCTCTCTGTCTCTCTCTCTTTCTTTCCCTCTCCGTTTCATTGTTTTATATAATATAATTTATCATATATATTTTATAAATCATAAATTATAATATAATTTATCATAAACAATATAATTTTTATTTGTAAAATAAAAAATTATTTATTTTATTATATATAATATAATTTTTATTTATTATTTAATTTTTTAACAATTATTTCTTAACTTTTTAACATATAATAAATTATCTAATTATTTAAAAGAAATCTATTTAAATCGTATATAATAAAAAAATCTTCAAAAATTTATAAAATAAAACATCTAATTTTTATTTATTATTTATTTTAACATAATTTATTATTCATTATAATAAATAAAATATAATTAATAAAAATAATACATAAGCGCTCCTAATTTACGACTCCACTAAGTGGCCACGTTCCCCCGCTCCCGCTCCCGCCCCCGCTCCCACTCCTGCTTTGTGCAACTAAGGGAAAAACTGCTTTGAAAAGCGGAAGCCACTAAATTGGAAGACCTATTTATTCCACGACATCCATTCAGAGAAAGTACATAAGTAAATGAAATGAAACATACATTATTATTTTTTATGCCTTCTACAGACTCAGTCACAAGGAGTACATAATTTTACAAGCGAACGTCATGTTCTTTCCAAAGATAAACGTGTACAAAGCTTTCAAACTTCAGGGCTTTGTCTTTTATCCAACAACTATGCATACAAACTTTCTTGTCTATTCACATAAACACTTAGCTTCAAACATGAAATCTTCATGCTCTATCATCATCTCCTACATATATAGGGAAGCGAGGTGACTAAAGCCCAATGAATTGTGATGTCTTCATTTCCAATAATTATAAGTTGTTCAAAACTTAAAAGCTAAATTTGTATTTGAAATTTAGCATATCTTATGCATTTCGATGGTGATAATGCCCATCCAGAAAATGCAAAACAAAACATAACTAGGTTGACTTCGATGATGTCAAGACCGCATTCTAAGATAACTTTCACAATACCAATACGATTAGTAGATTAATGTTCCCCAATAGCAGCCCAGGACAAAAGCTGATATGTAGGATCCAAGAGGTGACTCGTAAAAATTCTAGAGGTGGCTTCCATTGTATTTTCACAATACAATGAAGCACTTAGTCTCATGTAGTACTTTGCTCCCAAAACAGTTAAAACCATAACCAAAACCATAGATATCATCTTTATACATTAAATATAATAAACATATGATATCCTTGATTACACATTTTATATTCGAAGAATACAGGGTAGATTTTTAATTTTCAAAGAAGTTGTACTGCAAAATAAATAGTGATTTATCGCCACTCACCTCTCTTCCCCCTTAAAATGTAGGTTAGTCCAAATATAATTCAACCTGCATCGTATAAAACAATGCATGTTTGTACACAATCCATTTCAACAAAATATAGCAATTTTAATTCAGTTT
The DNA here is from genome assembly GCA_036172215.1 of Camellia granthamiana. Classification (NCBI taxonomy): domain Eukaryota; kingdom Viridiplantae; phylum Streptophyta; class Magnoliopsida; order Ericales; family Theaceae; genus Camellia; species Camellia granthamiana. Next base: position 102,481 of record JAXFYN010000157.1, read on the forward strand.
GAAATTCATTTTCTTAAATTAACTTGTTTGAGGTATATCGAAGTTTCCACCATGTTGCTTAGGCCCTTGCTAATATCTCAAAACATGTTCGAGTTAAATTCTGTGTGATTTGGGGCTGAATTAGATGAAGAAAATAAGTTTGAAACCATTTTAATGCGATTCGAATTGTGCGGGCAGCAGTAGGTGAAATCAGTCTGGTTTGCATGTTTTTTTGACAGAATTGTTAAAATCGGTTTTCTATAACTATGGCACCAAACAGACTGACTAGAACAAGTAAACCGGACCGGACAGGTAAATTCGGTTTCGTCTGATTCGGTGCAGTTTACCGGTTTGTGCATTTGTTTAAAAAAAAATAATAATTGCCTTTATATATATATATATTATAGATCAATCTAATTAAAATATAAGGCTTGTTTTTACCCAACAAACAACAACATAATTGCACCAAGACTAATTCATCAAATATCAAATTCAACAACAGTAAGAGGTAATGCTTGTATATTATTTGAATGTTCGGTAAATTCAGCATAATCCGTTAAGTTTGGTTCTATCCGGGTGAAATCTCCAAAACCGAACACTGAACCGATTTCCAGGAAAAAAAAAAAATCCCAACACAGTCCAACGGTGCAGAAAACAGACCAAAAACCGGGATCTGTTCAGTGTAGGCAGTTTTTCCTTCACCCCTAGGTAGCACCGACACCTTTTAGTAAAATAATCATATCTCTCACTGCAAAACTTGAAATCGAGCTCCGTTTGATGTGTTAGAAACTAGACTCCTATATGTTTGCAATGGTATAGGCCATACCATTTATTTCTTTCCCAATTAATACAGATTTGCAATCAAAATTGACCCAAAACTTTTGCTGCCTGTGCACTGATTTTCAGCAAAGGTAAGTTACTTTCAAATGAGCATAACTCCTTCACACAAACTTGGGTTTGGGCAAAATTGACTCTAAATTGAACTCCCATAAGTCTAGTTTCTAATAGTAGTAATTTCACATCAAAATTTCACATATTTTAGGAGATATGGTCAAAAGAGTGCAACCTGTTCAGATTCTACTTGTGAAGAACTCAGTTATTTTCCTACTCAAAAGCTTAAATTCAATTAGAGTAAGTGTCAAAGCATAAAATCAACCAATTAAAGGTAACAATAAGGTGAACATGAATTTTACCTATCAAAAATAATAATAATAATAATAATAATAATAATTTTTTTTTTACCTCAATTCAAAATAGGGGCAAGTCTAGGTTCTTCTTCTTCTTCTCTCTCTCTCTCTCTCTCTCTCTCTCTCTCTATTTTCCGTTGTTTTTTATTACTGGAGAGACACTTGTCTCTCCTATATATGTATCTATCTATTCAAGTATGAGGTTTCACACTCCTAAGTGAGGTGTGTGCTTGGATGTCTCTACCAATACATGATTAATATTAATTAATCAAGTTTACACTAATTAAGCTAGGTTAGTACTGATTAATCAAGTTCAGGCAAATCACACTTGACTTAATTATTCATGTTTAAGCTTAATTAATCTTGATTAAATTCACTAATCACACTTAAATTACCACTAATCCTGATTATGTTTTCCACACATTGCATATAAATGTTACGAACATTAGACCATGCCATTTCAGCATCTTGATGAGGGAAATATAATTATATATAGCTTACCGTATGCAAATATAATTCTTCCTTTCTTGTCTCTATGTTTTCTTTCATTTCATATCAAATGACAGAACTTCAAGGCTATAAACATTGGATAGCAAAACATGTGTATTTTATTCAAAGAACAAATCTTTCTAGTCATGCCAAAGGACCATCAAAGTATGTCTTTTAAGTGTATCATACACCGCAGAAGGAAAATTTAATTCCAGGCATTTCAAGCATTGAAATGAGAAATATGTACGTGTCAGTTAATAGAAATACCTAGGGTGTTACAACAGCAGTTGGGGGTTGACAGAATGCGTGGGTTCAGTGAACAAGGACTACATGGGAAGAGAGTAGAAACAGTGAGGAAATCCTGAAGCAATCCCCCCTAGACTCTTTTGGCATCACATCTGCAAGAGGTCGCATCACATACCACTAGTAACTGTCTTCCAACAAATTCCTCATTCAGGGCTTCAAAGTAATTCCACTGCATCACTTTTATGGAGGATTTAAGTAAAGCTAAGGGTTGGACCTGTACAGAATCATACTCATGATATTGAAAGCTTACCTGAGTAATAAAGAACAAAAGACAACCAGAATATAACTGAAAAGTAAAATTAGCAAAATACCCTAATATGCAAATTAAAAAGTAAAAAGAAAAGCTGTAATCAAACTTAAAGAATAAACCAACTTTACTAATCCAATTCTAGGAGAGGTTCTTTCCAAATATTTTTGAAACTCTATAGGTTCAAAATTATATATACTTTTTTGTGGATTCACAAGTTGAAATTGTTTATGTAATGTAGTGTCATTGCCACCATCATGGCTTTGCCAAGCCCTGCAACAGCTGGGAGGTTGTTGTTGCTACTTAAATCTGTAAGTGAGGTTACAGAGACTTCTAGTTCAAAAAGAGCAAAAAAGAAGTCTGGCTATGATGTGGGAGCTGTTGTTCAGGCAGAGGTAGAAATATCTATTTTTGTTGGATTTCCATCTTGGTGTTAATATTTAAAGGCTTCATTTGACCACAAAAACCTGTTGTCATGGTTTCTTTATTTTTTAAGATTATTTATATGCAATTGTGTTTTATTGCTAGATTACTGAAATAAAGACTTTGGAACTGAAATTGAAATTTGGATCTGGTTTCCATGGGAGGGTACATATAACAGAGGTGAATATTTTTCAATTATTATTTTTTATTTTTTTGACACAATGGTACAGTACAGTCATCTACGATCATTGTCTCTAGATTTATATGGGTTTCCAATTACTTGGCTGTATATACTAGTTAAACTTGTGTCGTGGCAGGCAAATGATGATAATGCTGTCGAAAATCCCTTTAAAGACTTCAGAATTGGACAAACACTGACCGCAATAATTGTTTCAAAGACCAATAAATCAGAAAATAATAGGAAAAACTATCAGTGGGAATTGTCTATCAGACCTTCACTTGTTACAGGTACGAATGTCTAAAGTTTCTTTATTTATAGTCTATATCAAAGCTTTTATTCACTGGGTTCCCTCAACAGCATACTTGTCCTTTCAATATGTTAACATATCACCCAAAGTTGGCTGACATTTATTCCAAGTAGTTGAATTGGCAACACAACTTGTTTTTTTCATTCTTTCTTATCTAAGTACACCATTCTTTTCTTATAACCTTGAATCATTTTCTACACTTCTACTCCTCCCCTTTGTGCAAGCAGTATCTTGCACTTGGATTATAACCCCAACACTAGAGCTGTTAAACTTTATTTTCCATCACAAATTGTGTTCCATCATATCTACTTATCATAGTGTTCTTCCATCTCAAAATAGTTCATCCCAGTAATGCTACTCTGTATCCTTTATTGTAGTATTTTTTTGATCAACAACAAAGAGATTTATTAATGAACAAAAAGAAACGAGGATAAGGCATCCTCTACAAAGAGGATAAAAAAGAAAGAAAGTACACAACCCAAACAAGACTACATCAAAATCCTTCTACATGTCACACATCGACAACCAATCTCTAAAAAGTGGAACCCCTCTAAAAAGAGCATTCACCGAAGCCCAAAAGGAGGTTACATGACGAAAACCCGTGCATTCCTTTCCAACCAAATGACCCAAAAAGTCGCGAAGATGGCACAATACCAATGCACTTTGGCCTTCTTCGATGCACCCAAAGCTCGAAAGTCAATTAGTAGCATATGGACACTGCCTTTTGGGGCCACCCACATAGCATTCTTCAAAAGAAACAATCTATGCCATAAACTCAAAGCAACTGGACAGTGCAAAAATAAATGATCCATGAACCAAGGACCACATGAACACCTTTACCTTAAGAGGAGCACAAGTCTTTCAAATTATTTTATTAAAAGGAAACTGATGAATTTGAGGATTATCAATGATTTTGCCAAAAAAGACTTGCAAGAAAAAATACCTGATGAATGAAGAGCCCAAACCCTTCTGTCTTCCAAAAGAGGAGCCAAAGAAATATGATTAACTTTTGACAACAAAGACATCAATTCTTCAGCTTCCCTATCATTGAGATTCCTAAAAAAATTGAAATTTCAAGAAATTGGAGCCAAAAAGAAACAAGCCATGGAAGCTATAGAACTATTATGAGACTGGGCCACTCTATATAAATGTGGAAAATTTGAAACAAAGGAAGAAGAGCCCACCCAAGCATCCTCCCAGAATCTAACAAGTTCCCATTATCCACCATCATAGAAAGATAATGAGACCAAAGTGGATAGAGACGAGAAATTGATTTCCAAGGAGCCCGACAACTACCCCTAAAGACCACTTGTGAATCCCTACCATTACCTTGAATCCCATACTTGCTTCTAATAACAGAATGCCATAGTGTGTCACATTCATTTGGAAATCTCTATAACCACTTGCCAAGTAGTCATGTTTCTAGCCACAATGTTACCAATGGCCAAATCCCCCTTCTCCTTTGGGAAGGAAACTATTTCCTAGTTCACTAGATGATCCTTCTTACCCTCATCCTTACCTTCCCAGAGGACCTTATCATCTTTTCTAATGATCTTGCAACCTTAATTGGAATCCTAAACAAAGATAAAAAAAAAAAAAAAAATGGAAATACCGCTTAAAACTGTCTTAACTAGAGTATATCTACCCCCACGTGAGAGTAAAGCCTTGCGCCACCCTTTCAACCTCTTGCCAATCTTTTCCACAACTGGATTCCAAAAAGATTCACTCCTAGGAGTATCCCTCAGTGAAAGTCCCAGGTACTTGAACGGAAGTACCTCAATACCACATCCTAGAAGCGAAGCCATTCGTTGAAGCTTATTACATTGCAAATTGATGCCCACCACACTACTTTTTTCCAAATTAGCCTTGAGATCACCCCAAAAATTCTGAAAACCAAAAAAAGATCAACTATCTGGCTCTCATCCCTGGTGGAAAAAAAAACGGTATCCTTTGTTGTAGCATGACTCGCCTAATGCTATTAATTGTCTTCATAGTTATCCCACTTGAAGATAAATTCGTTGAAATGCTTACATCTTGTAATATGTTTAACTCAGAAACAGAAAAGCTTACACCTTATATGTGTCTGTTAATAGTTGTTGGGCATTGCTCTAGGGATCATCCTCATCTGTGTTTGAGCACAGATGAAAAGGCATTCACACCTGTATTTAATGTGCATCTGTTTCCTGCCTAAGCGACTGTTTTAAACACAAACACACAGACATTTTATATGTATCTTTTTGTTGCTGTAGAAAGCAGTACTTAACTACCATGACCGCTCATTTCTACTCCATTTTCCCAAAATTTGGTCCCTGAGCATGCTGCTGACTACTTGTCGTTGGATGTTTCTTATGGCTAATATATTAAAAAAGTAGATTTTTTTTTTTATCTACTGGGTGTAGTTTTTATCCTTTTTCTTTGGTTGGGTCTATTCAAAGCAATGCTCGGTGAGATCCAAGGCCACACTCCCTTAACCCATGTCCTCAGTTTTCCTCCTTGTTTTGTTTGAGACTGCAACATGTATCAAATCAGCCCTTGCTGGTGCATTAGTTGGTCTAAGTTGCACATGACCCAAACTTTGTTCTAGTATCTGTTTTATCACTCAAGTTGATCCAAATGCAATTGCTTATCCAGGTTCTACAGAAATGGGAGGCAAGCTTGGCAATGAAGATTTCAGTTATTCAATTGGGCAACATGTAACTGGATATGTCTATAAATTGGATAGTGAATGGATCTGGTTAACAATATCTCGACATGTGAATGCTCAGCTCTACGTTCTTGACAGTTCACGTGAACCTACTGAACTTCAGGAATTCCAGAAGCGCTATACTGTGGGGAAAGCAAAATCTGGTTATATTTTAAGTGCTAATAAGGAGAAAAAGCTGTTACGTTTCGTGCTGCGTCCAATTTATTCTGCTCCTGATAGAACACTTGGTTATGAAACTATTAAGATAGATGACACAAGCAATCACTTGAATGGGAATGTAACATACCATATTCACGAAGGTGATGTTGTGGGCGGCAGGATTTCCAAAATTCTTCCTGGTGTGGGTGGAATGCTCATCAAAATAGATCCACACCATTATGGAAAGGTCCATTTTACTGAATTGACGGACTTATGGGTTTCTGACCCATTGTCTGGATATCATGAGGGACAATTTGTCAAATGCAAAGTCCTAGAAATCAGCCATTCAGTTAAGGGAACTTTCCAGGTTGATTTGTCATTACGCACAACTTCAGATGGCATTCATTCTCAGAAGTCTACTATTGTCAGCAACAGTGAACTCAACAACACTGTGTAAGTATTTAGAATTACTGGTGCTTTCTTGCATCACCAAGTCAGTATATAATTAAAATTCTATTTCATTCTTTTGCACTTATCATTTTGCATTATTATTGTAACCCTTCAACCGACCACCAACCCCCCTCCCCACCCCTTCTTGTTTAGTGGGTGCTGCAAGCAGTCAGCAAACACCCAACAAAAAATAGGAACTAATATCACCAAATCATATTAGAAAATTGCAAAACAATGTTGAACTGACCCAAAAAAATTAACTGTCAAACAGCACACCAGGGACCTGAATACCAATGGGGCCCAGAGCTTAACATTACGCTCCAATAAACCTGGCTGGTGATCCCAATTGGCCAGTCAGCACCTTCAATATCCGATGGAACTGAAAATTGCTCCACACAAAGCTGGCAATTTAGATTTCAGAAAAACTGCCCCTTTTTCTGGAAAATCATATGAAATATAATAGTCAGCTCTCTATTATTGAATCACTTGTCTTTTTTCGATGAAGTAGTTATTTAAGATGTATGGTTAATAGGCCTTATTTAAATAGTTAATAGGACTTATTTAAGCTGGCAATTTAGATTTCAGAAAAACTGCCCCCTTTTCTAGAAAATCATATGAAATATAATAGTCGGCTCTCTATTATTGAATCGCGTGTCTTTTTTCGATGTAGTTATTTAAGATGTATGGTTAATAGGACTTATAGTTTGTTTTCTTGGCTGAATATCAGCTTTTATTTTTATGCTTTGAATGTCATCATTTGTCAAATATTATTCTGAAGAGATAGCCATTTAATGATTCACAGATATTTTGCAAGCCGTGTGCAAAGTATAGAGGATCTTCATCCTAAGATGAATGTGCAGGTATTACATACTATAAATTCCTCTCTCTCTAAATTATTATTATTATTATTATTTTGTTGTCTATACTCTATATAGCCTATGACTTCTCAAAACTTCTGTCATGGGGAAATCTATCATGGTATTAACTCATGCTTTTATGAATGCCTTTCAGTTCACCATCGTGTATCTCCTCCCAAAAGTATTATTATTATTATTGTTTATTTATTTATTTATTTTGAGATAGGACCAAGAATCTAATTACAATATTGGTGTGGAAGGGGGGAAGTATCGAAGCTCAAAACCCAGGACCCATGCATGCGAAAGGCTTTCCCTTACCATCAGCCTAGGCCTTGGTTTCATTTATTCTTTCTCCCCACCTATTTGTCTTTTTTGATGATTTTTTGTGTGAATTCGATTAGGATGCATTGTTCTATTACCTCAAATTTACATTGATTTATTAGTTTAGAAACAACATAAATTCTTGTAGTGTTTGTTAGTTTTTTTCCCTTCCCATTTTGCTAGTATCATATTTTGGTGAGAATCTCAGTTTCATTGTGTTGAATATGTCGATACTAAATTTTAGTTTTTATTAATTTTGTGATCTGTTAAGTTATGGTGAGCTCATGGAGTTTCAACGTGCCATTGAAATTTTTAGTAGAAGAGAGCGGATTCTAGGGCTGCAAACCTACTAAGTCAAGCCAAGTTTAGCTTGAAAACTTAACGAGCTTTAAAACATGTTTAGGCTTAGCTTGTTTACATAATGAGTCAATTTCAACGAGTTTTTAACGAGCCGAACACGAGTTGAGCGTGAGTAGTTTGGTTCATTTTGTAGCCCTAGTGGATATCGAAAATGACAAGGGTAAATGAACCACTTAACGATATTGTGACTATTACAATTTGAAAAATCACATCACATTATTAGGGCACTTAAGGAATTTTGTGACTGATTCCAACTACCGGCAACAACTAGACTTTTGTTTTGGAATTATATTGTGAATGATGAATGGAGAAGGTCCAACTAGACATTGTGATGTAACATCTATTGCATGTTAAACAAGTACGATAGGCTTTGGAAGTTCGAAACAAAGTCTAAGGGTCCCATGATCGTCAAGAAGCCTTTTTGGTCTAAAGAAAAGTGTCTATGATAGTATTTAGTAGTTGAAGGTATTATGGTAATTTCAATAATTGTTGGAGATGGGTTGTAGGGGGAGCTTCTATTTGCACCACAAATTTTACTCCTTATATTCTTTTGTTTGTTTGTTCTATTTTATTTTTTTAGAGTAAATTACACTTAACCTTCCTAAAGTTTTGGAGAAAATATAGTATGTCCAACAATTTTGACATAATAACATTGACCTCCCTTTTAGTGAGGCTAAATGGACCAGAACTAATGTAGATTGTGTAAAGGCATATAGATGAACAAGGAAAAATATGTTAACATCATTTTTCTATCCATTTGGCCAAGGAATGATTGATGAAAAAGGGACTAAGTGTTACATAAATTAAAACCTTTAGGGAACTCATTGTAATTATGCCAAGATTACTGTATTTTCTCCAAACCTCAAGTGTGGTCAGTGTAATTCACATCCCTTTTTTTTAAAATTTTTTTTTATTACAATTCTATCCTCATGTAAAATTACCAAAAAAAAAAAACTCCCCTACAAATTATAAATCCTAATTTTTCAAACACCCCCAAACTGCCATTGCTATTGGCAATTGCACCGACAACCAACGCCACAACCTTTCCAACTTGCTACCATTCCTTCCTATAACCACCGCAACCTCTCTACTAACCCTGCGAACCAATACAACCTCTCCTCTCCATCCCGATGAACCACGACAACCCCTCCTCCACACCAGCAAACCACTGCAATCTCTCCCCAAAACCACCGCAACCCCTTCCCATAGCCATTGGCCTACTGCGCGCACCCCCTCCCCCTTCCTCTTCCCTAGTGAACTTGTTCGATGACTCCCCAATGAACTATACCATCCTGTTCGATGGCTGCTCTCCAAACAAACATGATTCATTCAACATCAAAAAATTGAACAAACGCTATTCGTTTGTCTCTGGTTATCTATATTCGAACATTGAGCATTGAACCGATGCCATGAAGCTGCAAAGAGACGATTTGTTCAGCTTCGGTAGCTTGATGACAGTGACTTCCTCCTTTTCTTCTCTGAGAACTCTAGATCCTCTTCCCTTCCTTTATGAAAACCCTACATTTGAGGTTGGGGAAGGGTGGGGGGAGGCTACGAAGTGATGGCCACTTGGATAGGAAAGGTTGCATAGTGGGGTCGTTGGGTTGGGGATGGTTGCAATGTGGTGGTCCCCGAGCTTGGGAGGGCTGAGGGGGATGGGGGCTATGTAATGGTGCAGGAGGTTGGGGAGGACTGGTGGTTGCTGTGGTTAGAGATGGTAGCTACGGCAGTTAGAGATGGTGGTTACTGCTGTTAGAGGGTAGGTATGTGAGTTAGGATTTGGGAAGGTGAATATTTTTTAATTTTTGATGGGCTACAAATAGAAAAAAGGTGCAAGGAGATACAGTTGTTGTGTAAGTAGAGGCTCATATTGTTTGGGTTGTCCGTGGTTTGTATTTTGGATCCAATTATTAAATGGATTATGATATGGGGATAATTATTAGCAAGTCATATTGACTAGACTTATTTACTCACAAGTCGCAAGTGAATTTGTTTATTTTTTAACATATTTGCCTCTTGTTTTGATAATGAGAACATTTTCAAACTTTTTAGATGTGTTTTGTGTTTGTGGAATGATAATTTGTGACTAGTAATGATATTGATAAATTTATCAAATTTGACTTTTGTTTGTGAATTTTGTTTTATTCTTAGTTTATTTGTGTTAGTTTGTATTGAAATATGATGTGGGAAATAGTTGAATTGCATTTTTAAAAAAACATTTTTTAAGTGATAAATTTATCATTGAAAGTTGGAGTGTACTTTCTGATAAATAAGTCCAGTCCACAGGACTGGCTTGTAACTACCCCTATGTTTTGTTATGTGTAGAATAGTCTTGAGTGGTAAAAAAGGTCAAAGTTTCTTATTTTGAATTCATGTCATAGTTGGAGTAGAATTAGAAGTCATAGTAATAGTTCGTCTAGAACTTTTGTAGTTTTAGTTTCTAAATTTGAGTCTTAATCCTTTGTTTGAGTAGGGAGTAAGGGAGTCTTTAGCCTATAAATATATGTGTACTCTCAATGATTCAATAGAGTTCAAATTATGAGAATTTAAGATTGTGTTTGTGTGTGATTGGCGTAACCCTTTCAAGGGTGAAGCACCTATTTCTTCTATTTCTTTTTCTTCTTCTTTTTGTACATACCCAAGTTACTATTTTCCGGTTATATTATTCACAGCCCTCAAAAAGTGCACTTTTCAGCCCGAAAATCCTTTACAATCAAACCCAAATCAACGCTAATTTCTTCTCCTACTTATTAGCTTCCAATTTAATCATTAAAACCTAAATTACACTGTTTAGCTGTTAAATAGCCACTGTTATGAAAATCCAAAAAGTTGTCCTACATTACATTGCCTGGCAAATGACCACACTTTGACTTTGCTGATAATGTTGTATGAATTGGAAATTGGTATGTTTACTTCGTCAAGATCTTTTTCGACTGTATGATCAATTCATGATTATCAAAATAAATGAACTGATCCTCAGTTTCTTCTTCCATCAGAATCTACTTTTGATTCTGACCATGCGATATTTAAGTTTCAAATGTACAGTAATCATCCATTCTAATTGATTTGTTGCTTGGACAGAATATGATCAGTATGTTTTTTTCGTCATATATGTAGAATATTGTTTTGCATCAGTTCAATTAATTTAGGCTGAGCAGTGTTTTTTGTTGTCTGTTGACATTTGTTGCTTTTCATGTCATCAAATATTCATGCTTAGCACCTTAGTTTTTTATTTTTCTTTTTTGGGTTAAATAGGGCTATGTTAAGAACGTCACACCAAAGGGATGCTTTTTTTTTTTTTTTGGGGGTGAATAACCAAAGGGATGCTTCATTATGCTTTCTCGGAAGCTTGATGTGAAAATCCTTCTCTCAAACTTGTCTGATGGCTATGTTCAAAATCTCGAAAAAGAATTCCCTATTGGGAAACTTGTTGTTGGCAAGTAAGTATTTCTGGTAGTACTACTTTCTGATAGATAGTTGTTAAGGCAATCTTTTGAGACACTTTGCATGCAGGGTGGCATCTGTGGAGCCTTTGTCTAAGTGAGTTGAAGTCACCCTTAGGACATCAAATGCAAGCAAAACACAAAAAAGTGACATAAATGGTTTAAATAGTCTCCATGTTGGAGATATTGTTTCTGGCCAGATTAAGCGCATTGAATCATACGGTTTGTTTATCACAATTGATCATACAAGCACGGTAAGTAATTTGGTATTTCTCTGCAAGTTCGTTCTTATGATCTATGAAGCACGGACACGGACACGGACACGGACACGGACACGGGACACGACAATTTCTAAAAAATAGGGACACGGACACGGCAATTTTTTAAATATATTTTTTAATATTTTTATTTTAATACACATTAATTATTTTATTTATTTATTATATTTTTTAAATAATATATTTTAATTAATTTTTTTATTTTATTTTACCTACATATGTTTATTTATTTTTATTTTTATTAATATGTATAAATATATATTATCTTATAATATGTATTATATATTATCTATTATCTATATGTTATATAATAACTATTAATATATATAATATATTATCTTTTGAATGGTCAGGTTATATTATATGTTATATAAACTATTAATATATATAGTATATTATATTATCTTTTAAGTCAACGAAACATTTCAGTTTTGAGAGAGAGAGGAGGGCAGACGAAAGGGGGAAAAAACAGAGAGGCAGACGAAAGGACGAAAGAAGCCGAGAGAGAGAGAGAGAGAGACAAGGCAATGCGAGCCAGACAAGGAAGAAGATAGGTTGGTGGAGATCGAGATGGAGATCGATCGATGCGAGCCGGACAAGCGAGGCGATGCGATCAACTGGAGATGGAGATCGATGGAGATCGAGATGGAGATCGATCGATTGAGATGGAGTTGAATAGGTTCGCACTTCTCTTCTCTCCTTTTCTTCTTCTGATTTTTGATTTACCTCTCTTCTTCTCCTCTTTCTTCGAACTAGGGTTTTCTGTTTTGTTCCCCACGCCATGTCCTCTTGCTTTGTGCTGCCGTGTCCCGCCGTGTCCCCGACGTGTCCCATGCCAAAAAAATAAAATAATTAAAGGGACACGCCAAATGGCGTGTCCCGTACGTGTCCCGGGCGTGTCCCCGGCGTGTCCCCGTATCAGACACCGCCACGGCTTCCATTTTGCTGTGTCCATGCTTCATAGCTTATGATATCCAGACTTGTAGTTTTGAACAAGAATAATTGGGTCTCAATTTATTTATTGTAACATCTGGCCCATCAACTTCTGTCACTATAATAATAATAAGCCAGTTTGTACAATCATCACATTTGTTTGATTTTACCAAACTTTGAATATAGGATGTGTTTTATGGGTAGGTGTGCCCCAACTCTTTTTAGGTTATGTAACACATGGTATTCTGCTATGGTAGCAGACTGTATATTAGTTTGGGTTTATAATTGCATTCTTCTTCTGCCTAGGTTGGATTATGCCATATTTCCGAGCTTTCTGATGATCATGTTGACAATATTGAAACTAAATACAGAGCAGGGGAGAGAGTTACATCAAAGGTTTTGAAGGTAAACAATTGCATGTCAAGCTTTGCAAGCAGTGTCATTGTTGTGTTATGATTGCTGAATGGTGATTATTGTAACCTCTTTCTAGACTCTGGAGAACATGTATCTTGATTCAAATGAATAATTTCTCTAAATATTATCTAAAATAGGAACAGTTGCTATGGAACTTCTGCCAGTTTGAGTAACTCTCTGGCTACAGAAGCTGTATTTTTTATTTTCTTCTGTTTTTCAAACTATTATTAGGTGGATGAGAATAGACAACGAATTTCTCTTGGGATGAAGAATTCATATTTTATGAGCAATTATGACATTCAAGCTCCTTCAAAGCAGAAGTGTGATGATGCCATTGAGGAAAAAGATCATATGGTGGGTACTCAGTTAACAATGTTGCCAGATAGAGGCTCATTGGGGATGCAGAATTTGGACTTTGAATGTGAAAATGGGCAGCATCTTCTTCTTGCTGAAGTGGAAGCGAGGGCTTCTATTCTTCCACTTGAGGTCCCTTTCGATGATATAGAGAAATCAGACATGGTTAATGTTGCTTGTCAAAATATGGAGCACGTTGATGATGCTGATGCTGTAGATCAAAAGAATAAAAGCCAGGCAAAGAAGAAAGCCAATGAAGAGAGGTAATTTTTTTATTCACATATTTTCATGATTTTCTTATAAAAGGCTGTCTGTCTCAGTTTTCCTGTTAAGAATGGAAATTGTTCTGCTCAGGGAACGAGAAATTAGGGCTGCTGAAGAAAGGCTATTAGAGAAAGATATTCCAAGAAGTGCTGATGAATTTGAGAAAGTGGTTAGAATTTCCCCAAATAGCAGCTTTGTCTGGATAAAGTACATGGCATTTATGCTTTCTTTGGCCGATGTTGAGAAAGCCCGCTCAATTGCTGAGAGGTAATCATTTAGCTGTATTATTAGTTTCCAGTTTGCTCTGGCAAAAACATATGGAGTGTTTTTTTTTTTTTTTTTTCTGCATTTGTATTTTTATTTTATTTTTAAAATCTTATTTGAAATTCTTGCTTCAAGCAAAACATTTTGTCCCTAAATGTGTCTTTTTATTGTTATTATTCTCCTTATTATGATTTATTTTTTAACAAGAAATACTGAAAGTTATTAACAATGGGATCCGATCCACTGCCTGCTTTTATCAATGTTATAATAAGCATTTCTCCGGTAGTATGAAGAAAGAAAATATTCAAATTGAGCTGAGATAATTGAGACAAAGGCTTGTTTAATTTGAGTTGAAAAGTAAACGCTAAACCTTAAATTTTCAAAATAATGAGACTGATTTGTTGAGTGGATAGCCACATGGCACATATGAGTGCATGGTCTTGTGTGTAAGTTTTTGTTTGTCAAGAAAAAGCGAGAATATCTGAACAGGATGTGAAAGTGGATTAGTGATCTTGGGCTTGAAGCAGAGAATTGACATTATTGTGGCTCTTGAATTGCATTTCTGCTTTCTGGTCACGTGATGTCTTATTGTATTGATTTGTTCCTTTTTTTTTCTTTGTTTCTTTCTTCTTTGGTTTCATTTTTCTCTACATTCAAATTTTTTGGTTTTACCTTATATTCCCTTCATCAAATATGATGTGGTTGAACCGACAACCCATTTTTTGTGTCAACAGTAGCTAGTTGCATCAAAAAAATAAAATAAATGCACATCCACAAATTGGCTTTTATGTTCATAATGTGTGTTAGTTTGCTTCTCACTCTATGTCTGTGTCGTATTCTTTAGGGCTTTGAAGACAATAAACATCCGAGAAGAATCTGAGAAGTTGAATGTATGGGTGGCTTATTTTAATTTAGAGAATGAATATGGATATCCTCCAGAGGTAAAATATATATACTATACATGTATATCCTTTTGCCTTGTTTCCAAAAAACTCTCACCATCAGTATCATTTCAATAGCACTAGGAGTTTTCCTACTTTAGTTTTTCTCTTCAGGGCGTCGTTTCAAAAATATTTGGAAGAGCATTGCAGTATTGTGATCCCAAAAAGATGCATCTGGCACTGTTGGGAATGTATGAAAGGACTGAGCAACAAAAGTTGGCTGACGAGCTTCTCAGCAAAATGAGCAAGAAATTCAAGCATTCATGCAAGGTATTTTTATGATATAATAAACTAGAGTATTGTTATTGTTTTTTCCTCGAGCGGCAGAGCTATCAAATTAATCTACTAGACTTCACTATACGTTTTTTATTAATTTTTATTTTTTATAGGTTTGGTTAAGGTGGATTCAGTGGCTTTTGAATCAAAATCGGGATGAAGTTCAGTCTATTGTAAAACGAGCTATTGTTTGCCTTCCCCGGCATAAGCACATTAAGTTCCTCTCGCAAGCAGCTATTCTAGAGTTCAAATGTGAGGTTCCTGATAGAGGGCGATCCATGTTTGAGGGAATGCTTCGCGAGTACCCAAAGAGAACAGATTTGTGGAGCATTTATCTTGATCAAGTAAAAATCCTTTTCTTCTATTTCTGTTGTTTATTTTTAACACTGAATGATAAAAAAAATATAGTTTGCTTTATGCATTAAAATTTGTCTTAAAAAAAAAAATAACAAACAGGAAATTCGACTTGGTGATGTGGATGTGATTCGTGCATTATTTGAGAGGGCAACAAGTTTGAGCCTTCCACCTAGAAGGATGAAGGTGTGTGCAACTTAACTGGTTGGTTGTGTTTGTGTTTGTGTTTGTGTTTGTGTTTGTGTTTGTTTTTGTTTTGTTTTGTTTTGTTTTTTTTTTTTTCGTGCTCATGCTAAAGATTTAGTTTTTTAGACTTTCCTTGTCACATGCATGAGTGAATAAGTGTGGTTTGTTGGAAATGCAGTTCTTATTCAAAAAGTATTTGGGGTATGAAAAGTCTGTAGGTGATGATGAAGAAAGGATTGAATCTGTTAAGAGGAAGGCGATGGAATATGTTGAGAGGTAGTCTTGCTTGATGAGGATGAAGATGAAGATGAGGATGAGGATGAGGATGAGGATGAGGTTGTTTCGCATTTCAACAGGAATCATCCATTGGGTACAGTGCAAAGTATTATGGCATCCGCTCGTTCGCTCACCCACTCAATATTTGCAATAGGAGGATGAGCAGCAGCAGCACGACAGTTAGAAATAGATGGCATAAATAACTAATAACCATCCTTCTGTTTGTCTCATGATTGTGTATGCTTTTTGTTTAATTAATTATTCACTGAACGTCTTTGTTCTCTCTCTCTCTCTCTCTCTCTCTCTCTACATTAAGGTTTCTTTTATTTTTTTATTTTTGTTTCGGTGTCCTGAACAACACTTCATATATATATATACACACTAGTGGATGAGTGTCACCCAATAAATGTCATGTTAAATCTATAAAATATACATTTTGATTTTGAATTAAAAATATAGTGTCTATTGCTTTAGTGGTAGAAGTATTGTTTATTAGACCAATGATTTTAGGTTCAAGTCCCTTTTATCACCTTGATATTTCATTTTATGTTTCTCTAAGAAATATGGGACACATGGCATAAAAAGAAGGTTTGGACATCAAGTAACATGTTCACTTTATGGGGGTGTTTGGCAAGTTGGTTTTAGCCTTTTTTTTTTTTGGGTTAAAATTTACAAAAGGACAAAATATGCTAAAATAATTAATAAGACAAAATGTTAAAATTTATAATCATTTCACTTTTTCTCTTACAAAAATCACATTCAACTACAAAAAAAATCTATCTTCTTAAACATAGATTTTTAGCTTACTAAAATAGTTAAAAATTAAAATAACCTACTAAAATAATAGCTTTTCAAACACCCACTATATATAGTTGAATAAAAATAATACGGGTAATCATATTACTTGATGTGAAAACGATTTGGATCGAACACTTGAATTACAAGCCTCATTTGGAAAATCCTTTGTCAATTAAGACCCAGCACTGATTCAGTGCTCTAAAATGGTAGTACTAATGCAGCTCTAATGAGCTGGCAGTGCAAGAAGAAAAAAAAAAAAACAAAAAACAAAAAACAAAAAACAAAAAACAAAAAACAAAAGCCAAACTATCACACCAGTGATGGAGTCCACATGGTGTCATATCATTAGTGGTGTATTAGTGGTATTGAATTAGTGGTCTGAAGCATTTTTCATTAAGAAGTTATTAAAGTTTCTTAATGTTATATCCACACTTCAAATCCTTAGATTTTACAATGGTGACATAGGAGGGAAGAACAAAGAGAAATATTTTGTGGAGATTTTTTGTGTAAACTCCCATACGAATAATACATATATTATTTTTTCTCTCTATTCGATGTATAGAGATTCTCTACCGATAGAGGTGGAGTTGTAATCTCCCACAACTCAAACGCTTCCCAAAAGATAATCTTTTAATTATCTTATTTACAAATCATGTGAATCATCAATAATCCATATGGACATTCCATGGGTAATGGGTCGAGTCAAATTCGACTCAATTTCTAACATCTCCCACTTGTCCACATCATTGGTTATATTTGCAATTGTCATTTGTCAATCTCTCATTCAATCTACTACTCATACGAAAAAATAGAGCGTCTGACTTAAGAAGGTGTAAAGGTAAGAGTGCAATATTAAGTCACCATGAACTAACCTAGCAAATCACTCAAAATATCTAGTTCACACCCCAGATTCATTGGATCACACGAGGTCAAACATTTCAAAACCCCTCGTGGGTCATAGTTTATAAACATGCTTAACCTCAACTCTATATATGTACTCATGATCATATAATGATCTCAAATCTGACACAATCGCCCGGTGTGACGACCCAAACCCGTCCCTATAGGTTTAATATTGTAACCGGCCAGTAATCATGGGATTACCGAAGGCCTCTAAAACAGTTTATCAAAAAGCAAATACAATCATATAATGTCTATAGAGCTGTGCAGACGTATATGGAACAAAAAATTTGAAACTTCTATTTACATATATGATATCATTGTCACATTAGCCTTACGTCATCTTATATACAGATAAATCAAAATGGGACTTAGCCCAATATATAGAGTGTATAAGAACTTGATTAGACTTAAACAAAATAAACAAAAGGCTTAAACGTAGTTCACAAATTTTGACCACTTGAAGCATTCCGGGAACCTCCTTGGGAGGTGCATAGGTTGGCTGACACAAAATAGATCTAGGTATCAACTTAGGTCTGATCACTCGCCTGATCACCTACATACATAAATAATACAGTGAGTTAGAGCCTAGTGAATAACAACAGAGTAAAGGGTTTATGAATGATGTATAAAATAGATTCAGAAATCAGATTTCAGATCATAACAAATTCAGATTCACATACTTATACAAATTTCTCAACCAATTATACGTGGTACAACCATTAGCTAACAAATCACTTGGTTATAAAGACCCACATTCACTTAGGATGGTCATAAAGACCCACATTCATTTGAGATAGTCATAAAGACCCACGTACAGATCATATAAGCAGTTATGCATAACCAGTTCAATGAATGGAACCCACTTGAAACACTGGTTTTAGGTCATAGATATCACATGAACACTTGATGCTAAGGATGTTATGAATACATAGCAGAAAAACTGGACAACCATTCATGATTCACAAAATAACATTTTATAAAACAAATCATATCTTAGTTACGACAAAATAGATTTAAATCCAATACAGTTAAAGCCCTAGGCTTGTACAAAAGGAATACAACAAAATAAACAAAATGAAGCTTTTACTTCCAAGTCCTCCCAATCTATTTCTTTGTGGAGGCATATCATCAGCACTTGAAAATAGTTTTCCCACATAGGGTGAGCCAAAACCCAGTAGAAATAATCCAACACAATATATAAATCTTAACAAAGATATAAGGGTGAAATGCACATGCAATGCTCGTTTTAAAACATTTTATATCTTTTTCCAAAAACCATGTAATGCCAGCTTTATACCAGAATTCATAAGTCACTTCCTTTACAATAGAAACAAGGCGGTGAATTACACTTTGGGAATCTCAAAACAATATCAACCTTTCACAAAAAATTCGTCTTCGAGAAACCGCAAACCGACACCTATATAAACGTAGGCTATACAAGCACTACTATTGCCATTTCATGAAAATTTCGTCCGCGGGATCGGCACCTATGTATATGTGATAACCCTGTTCCTTATTATGCTAATTGGTCCTTATCATGAATTTGATTGTGTTTGATATGATTTTGTGTGCCAATTATGTGAAAATATGTGGTTTTGAATTTCTATCTGTTCACCGTAGGAATATCTGTTTGATTATCTGCTTTGGAATTTAAATTGAAGGCCTTATCGGCCACAAAACCCGAAATTGACTACGCCATTGTGACTAGCGTGATTTTTAGAGCCTACGGTGAAATTTAATTGAAAATTGATTCGGATCAAAATAATTAGATTCAGAACGATTAATTAAGTGCTCAATTATTTAATATTGATAATTTGATTTAGTGGGGCTATATAAAGGGCCATATACACTCAATTTCTCTATTTTATTCAACTTGGCTGATTTTACTCTAAGAAAAGGAGAGAGGGTCGGCTTAGAGAGAGAGAGAGCTCACAATTGAAGTTTGATCTTGAAAGCTTGGAAATCTTGAAGATTACTCAAGAATTTGCTATAGATTGGAGGAATTGAACCCTAAGCAAGTGAGCATGAATTCAAAAGTATAAGTTTGTAAATTGTGTATTCAAGCTAGTTAGGTAATCAAGAGTAAGAATTGAAATGAAATTGAGTTGATCATGTTGAATTGAAGGTCAATGTATGCATGCATGTGTGTAATTGCTTTGAATTTGCATGTTTGAGTACAAAATGTATGATCCATGTAAGATTTTAGTTGAAGCTCATGTTTTTTACCATCTCTTCATCATCTAAGTTGAGAATAGAAGTTGTGTTCCACATGCATGTACCATCCATGAGAATATGAGTTTGAAATACATGGAATTGTTATGATGGAAACAAGTTTGGTGTAATTTGGAACATGCATGTAGGTAATTCATGGAATTGAGCTTCATAATGTTGTAAATTGGTGTTTGTACCATGTTAGTACATATATATGTGGAGTTTAAGCCAAAATCATTTATTTAGAGCCTTTGAATTTCAAGTTTGAGCTCAAGAACAAGTTCTGGAAAACCCAGAAAATTTGATGTTTGCTCGAGTGGGAGAACCGCCGCTCGAGCGTAAAATTCGGGCTCCCAGTATTTTTTTACAGGCATGGTGTCCGCTCGAGCGGGGAAGTTCAAGCTCGAGCGGGGAGCCATGTAGTGAGGCCTTCCGCTCGAGAGCCAGAATTCACGATCGAGCGTAAAAATGACATAACCAGCACTTTTGCAGGCCTTAGGGGTCCACTCGAGCGGGGAAGTCCACGCTCGAGCGGGGACCCCTGTTTCTGACATTTTGAAAGTACATTCTGTGTTTCGTTTTCCGTTCTCTTTCACTCCTAAGTACTCTTAGGCATGCATTAAGTATTGTAAATGAATTAAAGGGACAAGAATGAAGCCTAAAAAGGAATGTGTAAATCAAGAACGGATTGAATCGGTTGTGACCCATATGTGTTATGTGATGTGTAGGGTCAAGCTCCAGGGCAAATCAACCAGCCGATCACTGTGAGTAATATCTTAATAAAGATATTTGAAATATGTTGTTTGTCCAATTACTTACTTCTATGTTGTTTGTCCAATTACTTACTTCTATGTAAGTCTTATGGTGGACAATGTTTGCTATGCCAAATGAATGGGCCAAAGGCCAGTTTGATACGAATAAATGGATGGACCAGAGGCCAGTTTGACATGAAAGTATGAATGGGCCAAAGGCCAGTTTGACATGAATGAATGAATAGGCCGAAGGCCAGTCTGACATGAATGAATGAATGAGCCAGCGGCCAGTATGATCTGAATGATAGAATGAATGGGCCAGAGGCGAGTATGATCTGAACGATAGAATGAATGGGCTAGAGGCCAGTATGATCTGAATGAAAGAATGAATGGGCTAGAGGCCAGTCTGACATGAATGAAAGACAAATGGGCCAAAGGCCAGTTTGACATGAATGGATTGGGCCCGAGGCCGTCCGATGTGTTTGGAACCGCAGTCACTTGATCTATATCTATTTATATACTAGATAGAAATATGAATTGGGCCTAAGGCCGTCCGATGTATATTGTTCCAATGTATCTTCTTTAATTGATATTATTCACTAGGCTTTCGCTCACGCTCATTCATGTGTTTGTAGGTGAGCCAAGAGAGGTCCAAACCCAGCCGCAGTGAAGTTTGTGTGGAACAACCAAGGTTATGAAGAGTCAGCCCTCACGTCTCACGAACGAGACACGTCTTCGCCCTTTTGCTACCTTGTGTCATTTTGTCATATTGGCGAGGACTTTGGATACGTTTGTATATAGTTTTGATTGGCTGACTTAGACTTATATGATCCTGTATGTACAGAGCTTTGTGTTAGTACATATTTTGATGTGAGTTATTAATATATATATATGTATGGTTTGTTATGATGTGCCATGTAAGCACAGTTTTATGAACAAAGTTTTAAATT
The DNA here is from genome assembly GCA_036172215.1 of Camellia granthamiana. NCBI lineage: Eukaryota > Viridiplantae > Streptophyta > Magnoliopsida > Ericales > Theaceae > Camellia > Camellia granthamiana. The sequence goes on from JAXFYN010000157.1 coordinate 124,027, forward strand.
GCTTCCGTTTGGCCCCCATTAACTCTGTTAAAATACGTTTGGTTTGGTTTGAGGCCGCAGGTAATCTTATGATTACTGGCCGGTTATGTCCTTAACTCATGGGGGTGGGTTCGGGTCATGACAGTATATGCGCAATTTTTAGGACTTTCACGATGGACACTGAGGCCAACGTATTTCAACGAGACAATACATACTTCCCAGATTCACCCATTTTTCTCAAAATGATAAACATTTCTAATGTATAAGTGTGAGATAATGCCCAATGTAAATGAATGAGGAAGTAGTTTCAATTCCCCTAATTCTCATACAATTTCTACAACAATCATAGCTATCCTCCACTGATAGCTCAAAATAGATAAACAATTATTATTAAAGATAAGCTTTCCAAATCCCAAGATGTGAGTGATAATAAATATCCAACTCCACCATCCTCACTAATATCAATCCAATTTCACATTTCCAACATCAATCTCATTATTTATACAAAATCAACATTATATATATTTAGGGTAAAACCCTAGATTCCTCCAAAGCCGAATCCAAGTTTCAAAACCAACCAATCTATCACAACTCAATCTCATTTCAAATCCCACAACCATTTTCAAGAATCCATTTGAAAACCCCTATTTTCATTTTTAACCCAAAACCCTAGATTTATCCAAAAATCCTCAAATCACAATATTGTTTTAGAAATAACAAATAACTAAGTTAAAAATCATGAAAGAGTGCGAAGAATTCCTACCTCAAGCTTAGAAAATGAGAGAGAGAATGGAGATACTTCAAGAACTCTGAAACCTAACTTTGTTCGAATGAAAAAGAAGGCCATGACGTGCTCTACCTTTTTAACAAAGGGACATGGGTGAGGAACTCGATGGATCTACGTGTATTTGTAGAGAGAAATAGAGTTTTAGAGAGAGAAGGTGTAGATCTAGGGTTTTTAGAATGTTTAGAGAGAGATAGAGAGAAATGAAAAAGTGATTCAAAAGTGGCTTTTTACGAATTGATATACCCACAGATTGCTCGAGCGTAAGAAGTGTCATTCAAGCGACTAGACACAACAAGTTGCACTGTCCAAGCACAAGAAGCTTCGCTCGAGCGAAGAATACCAATTCGCAGAAGTTTTATAGAAAGAAGAATTTTGCTCGAGCTCAAGAAAGGTCGCTCTAGCCAATATCGCTTGAGCGCAAGAAGTGTCGCTCGAACGAAGAATGCCAGCTTCCAGTATCTCTGCTGGCCTGCAAAAGTATTGAGAGTTTACAATTACCGCTCGAGCACAAGAAGTGAAACTCGAGCGAAGAAGCCAAAATCTAGGCAACAACAATTTGGAAGACAAGTTATCAACCTGCTTCAAATGCAACCAACACATCCCAATAGCCAAACTCAAAGAGAAATAATTGGAAATAAGGCATGAACAACTATATAAGACAATGAAACCCGGATCTAAGACATCCAATGGGTCGGGTCCAAATCGGAATCGCTATAGCCTCTCTCTTAAGGAGAATCCGTATAGGTGTTTGAGTGTTCGAACCCCAATGCATGGTAAGTAAACACCGTATTTACATATCTGCCATCATGCAGGAGAATCCGTATAGGTGTTCGAGTGTTCGACCCCTAATGCATGAGAATTGGTAAGTAAACACCGTAATTACATATCTGTCATCATACAGGAGAATCCGTATAGATATTCGAGTGATCGAACCATAATGCATGAGAAATGGTAAAGAAACACCGTATTTACATATCTGCCACCATGCAGGAGAATCCGTATAGGAGTTCGAGTGTTCGAACCCTAATGCATGAGAAATGGTAAGTAAACACCGTATTTACGCATCTGCCATCATTCAGGAGAATCCGTATAGGTGTTCGAGTGTTCGAACCCTAATGCATGAGAAATGGTATGTAAACACCGTATTTACATATTTGTCATCATGCAGGAGAATCCGTATAGGTGTTCGAGTGTTCGAACCCTAATGCATGAGAAATGGTATGTAAACACCGTAATTACATATCTGCCATCATGCAGAAGAATCCGTATAGATATTCGAGTGTTCGAATCATAATGCATGTGAAATGGTAAGTAAAGACCGTATTTACATATCTGCCATCATGCAGGAGAATCCGTATAGATGTTTGAGTGTTCGAACCCTAATGCATGAGAATTGGTAAGTAAACACCGTATTTACATATCTGTCATCATGCAGGAGAATCCGTATAGGTGTTCGAGTGTTCGACCCCTAATGCATGACAAATGGTAAGTAAACACCGAATTTACGTAATTGCCATCATGTAGGAGAATCCGTATTGGTGTTCGAGCGTTCGAACCCTAATACATGAGAAACGGTACGTAAACACCGTATTTACATATCTGCCATCATGCAGGAGAATCCGTATAGATATTCGAGTGTTAGAACCCTAATGCACGACAAATGGTAAGTAAATACCGTATTTACGTATCTGCCATAATGTAAAAGAATCCGTATAGGTGTTCGAGTGCTTGAACCTTAATGCTTGAGAAACGGTACGTAAACACCGTATTTAGATATCAGCCATCATGCAGGAGAATCCAAATAAGTGTCCGAGTGTTAGAACCCTAATGCATGAGAAATGACATGTAAACAACGTATTTACATATCTACCATCATGCAGGAGAATTCGTATAGGTGTTCGAGTGTTCGAACCCAAATCCATGAGAAATGGTAAGTAAACACCGTAATTACATATCTGCCATCTTGTAGGGGAATCCGTATAGATATTCGAGTGTTCGAACCCTAATGCATGAGAAATGGTAAGTAAACACCGTATTTATATATCTGCCATCATGCAGGAGAATCCGAATAAGTGTCCGAATGTTAGAACCCTAATGCATGAGAAATGGTAAGTAAACACCGTATTTACATATCTGCCATCATGCAGGAGAATCCGTATAGATATTCGAGTGTTCGAACCCTAATCCACGAGAAATTGTAAGTAAACACCGTATTTACATATCTGCCATCATGCACGAGAATCCGTATAGGTGTTCGAGTGTTCGAACCCTAATGCAAAAGAAATGGTAAGTAAACAACGTATTTACATATCTGCCATCGTGCAAGACAATACGTATAGGTGTTCGAGTGTTCGAACCCTAATGCATGAGAAATTGTAAGTAAAAGCCGTATTTACATATCTGCCATCGTGCAAGAGAATCCGTATAGGTGTTCGAGTGTTAGAATCCGAATGCATGAGAAATGGTAAGTAAAGACCGTATTTACATATCTGCCATCATGCAGGAGAATCCGTATAGGTGTTCGAGTGTTCGAACCCCAATGCATGAGAAATGGTAAGTAAAGACCGTATTTACATATCTGCCATCATGCAGGAGAATACGTATAGGTGTTCGAGTGTTTGAACCCCAATGCATGAGAAATGGTAAGTAAACACCGTATTTACATATCTGCCATCATTCAGGAGAATACGTATAGATGTTCGAGTGTTCGAACCCTAATGTATGAGAAATGGTATGTAAACACCGTAATTACATATCTGCCATCATGCAGGAGAATCCGTATATATATTCGAGTGTTCGAACCCTAATTCATGTGAAATGGTAAGTAAAGACCGTATTTACATATTTGCCATCATGCAGGAGAATCCGTATAGATGTTCGAGTGTTCTAACCCTAATGCATGAGAATTTGTAAGTAAACACCGTATTTACATATCTGCCATCATGCAGGAGAATCCGTATAGGTGTTCGAGTGTTCGAACCTAATGCATGAGAAATGGTAAATAAACACCGTATTTACGTATCTACCATCATGTAGGAGAATCCGTATAGGTGTTGGAGTGTTCGAACCCTAATGCATGAGAAACGGTACGTAAACAACGTATTTACATATCTGTCATCATGCAGGAGAATCCGAATAAGTGTCCGAGTGTTAGAACCCTAATGCATGAGAAATGGCATGTAAACACCGTATTTACATATCTGCCATCATGCAGGAGAATCCGTATAGGTGTTCGAGTGTTCGAACCCTAATGCATGAGAGATGGTAAGTAAATACCGTAATTACATATCTGCCAGCATGTAGGAGAATCCGTATAGATATTCGAGTGTTCAAACCCTAATGCATGAGGAATGGTAAGTAAACACCGTATTTACATATCTGCCATTTTGCAGGAGAATCCGTATAGATATTCGAGTGTTCGAACCCTAATGCAAGGGAAATGGTAAGTAAACACCGTAATTACATATCTGCCATCATGCAGGAGAATCCGAATAAGTGTTCGAGTGTTAGAACCCTAATGCATGAGAAATGGTAAGTAAACACCGTATGTATATATCTGCCGTCATGCAGGAGAATCCGTATAGATATTCGATTGGTCGAACCGTAATGCATGAGAAATGGTAAGTAAATACCGTATTTACATATCTTCCATCATACAGTTGAATCTGTATAGATGTTCGAGTGTTCGAACCCTAATGCATGAGAAATGGTAAGTAAACACCGTATTTACATATCTGCCATCATGCAGGAGAATCCATATAGATGTTCGAGTGTTCGAACCCTAATGCAGGAGAAATGGAAAGTAAACACCGTATTTACATATATGCCATCATGCTGGAGAATCCGTACAGGTGTTCGAGTGTTTGAACCCTAATGCATGAGAAATAATAAGTAAACACCGTAATTACATATCTGCCATCTTGTAGGAGAATCCGTATAGATATTCGAGTGTTCGAACCCTAATTCATGAGAAATGGTAAGTAAACACTGTATTTACATATCTGCCATCATGCAGGAGAATCCGAATAAGTGTCCGAGTGTTAGAACCCTAATGCATGAGAAATGGTAAGTAAGCACCGTATTTACATATCTGCCATCATGCAGGAGAATCCGTATAGATATTCGAGTGATCGAACCCTAATGCATGAGAAATAGTAAGTAAACACCGTATTTACATATCTGCCATCATGCAGGAGAATCTGTATCGATATTCGAGTGTTCAAACCCTAATGCGTGAGAAATTGTAAGTAAACACCGTATTTACATATCTGCCATCATGCTGGAGAATCCGTACAGGTGTTCGAGTGTTCGAACCCTAATGCATGAGAAATAATAAGTAAACACCGTAATTACATATCTGCCATCTTGCAGGAGAATCCGTATAGATATTCGAGTGTTCGAACCGTAATGCATGAGAAATGGTAAGTAAACACCGTATTCACATATCTGCCATCCTGCAAGAGAATCCGAATAAGTGTCCGAGTGTTAGAACCCTAATGCATGAGAAATGGTAAGTAAGCACCGTATTTACATATCTGCCATCATGCAGGAGAATCCGTATAGATATTCGAGTGATCGAACCCTAATGCATGAGAAATAGTAAGTAAACACCGTATTTACATATCTGCCATCATGCAGGAGAATCCGTATCGATATTCGAGTGTTCAAACCCTAATGCATGAGAAATTGTAAGTAAACACCGTATTTACATATCTGCCATCATGCAGGAGAATCCGTATAGATATTCGAGTGATCGAATCCTAATGCATGAGAAATGGTAAGCAAATACCGTATTTACATATCTGCCATCATGCAGGAGAATCTGTATAGATGTTCGAGTGTTCGAACCATAATGCATGAGGAACGATAAGCAAACACCGTATTTACATATCTGCCATCGTGCAGTAGAATGCGAATAGATGTCCGAGTGTTCGAACCCTAATGCATGAGAAATGGTAAGTAAACACCGTATTTACATATCTGCCATCATGCGGGAGAATCCGTATAGGTGTTCGAGTGTTCGAGCTCTAATGCATGAGAAATGGTAAGTAAACACCGTAATTACATATCTGCCATCATGCAGGAGAATCCGTATAGGTGCATGAGAAATGAAAAGTAAACACCGTATTTACATATCTGTCATCATGCAGGAGAATCTGTATAAGTGTTCGAGTGTTCGAACCCTAATGCATGAGAAATGGTAAGTAAAACACCGTATTTACGTATCTGCCATCATGCAGGGGAATCCGTATAGGTGTTCGAGTGTTCGAACCCTAATGCATGAGAAATGGTACGAAAACATCGTATTTACATCTCTGCCATCGTGGAGGGGAATCCGAATAAGTGTCCAAGTGTTAGAACCCTAATGCGTGAGAAACGGCATGTAAATGCTGTATTTACATATCTGCCATCATGGAGGAGAATCCGTATAGGTGTTCGAGTGTTCGAACCCAAATGCATGAGAATTGGTAAGTAAACACCGTAATTACATATCTGCCATCATGCAGGAGAATCCATATAAATATTCAATTGTTCGAACCCTAATGCATTAGAAATTGTAAGTAAACACCGTATTTAGATATCTGCCATCATGCAGGAGAATCCGAATAAGTGTCTAATTGTTAGAACCCTAATGCATGAGAAATGGTAAGTTAACACCGAATTTACATATCTGCCATCATGCAGGAGAATCCGTATAGGTATTCGAGTGATCGAACCATAATGCATGAGAAATGGTAAGTAAACCCCGTATTTACATATCTGCCATCATGCAGCAGAATCCGTACATATGTTCGAGTGTTCAAACCCTAATGCAGGAGAAATGGTAAGTAAACACCGTATTTACATATCTGCCATCATGCAGGAGAATCCGTATAGGTGTTCCAGTGTTTGAACCCTAATGCATGAGAAATGGTAAGTAACACCGTAATTACATATCTGCCATCATGAAGGAGAATCCGTGTAGATATTCGAGTGATCGAACCGTAATGCATGAGAAATGGTAAGTAAACACCGTATTTACATATCTGCCACCTTGCAGGAGAATCCGTATAGATATTCGAGTGTTCGAACCCTAATGCAAGAGAAATGGTAAGTAAACACCGTATTTACAAAAATTCCACCATGTAGGAAAATCCGTACAGGTGTTCGAGTGTTCAAACCCTAATGCATGAGAAATGGAAAGTAAACACCGTATTTACATATCTGCTATCATGCAGGAGAATCCGTGTAGGTGTTCGAGTGTTCGAACCCTAATACATGAGAAATTGCATGTAAACACCGTAATTACATATATGCCATCATGCAGGAAAATCCGTATGGATATTCAAGTGTTCGAACCCTAATGCATGAGAAATGGTAAGTGAACACCGTATTTACGTATCAGCCATTATGCAGGAGAATCCGTATAGGTGTTCGAGTGTTCGACCATAATGCATGAGAAATGGCACGTAAACACAGTATTTACATATCTGCCATGATGGAGGAAAATCTGTATAGGTGTTCGAGTGTTCGAGCCGTAATGCATGAGAAATGGTACGTAAACACCGTATTTACATATCTGCCACTATTTAGGAAAATCCCTATAGGTATTCGAGTGTTCGAACCCTGATGCATGAGAAATGGTAAGTAAACACCGTATTAAATATCTGCCGTCATGCAGGAGAATCTGTATAGATATTCGATTGATCGAACCCTAATGCATGAGAAATGGTAAGTAAACACCGTATTTACATCTCTGCCATCATGCAGGAGAATCTGTACAGATATTCGATTGTTTGAACCCTAATGCATTAGAAATGGTAAGTAAACACCGTATTTACATATCTGCAATCATGCAGGAGAATCCGTATAGATATTCGAGTGTTCGCACCCTAATGCATGAGAAATGGTAAGTAAACACCGTATTTGCATATCTGCTATCAAGCAGGAGAATTCGTATAGATGTTCGAGTGTTCCAACCCTAATGCATAAGAAATGGAAGGTAAACACCGTATTTAAATATCTGCCATCATGCAGGAGAATCCGTATAGGTGTTCGAGTGTTCGAACCCTAATGCATGAGAAATGGTATGTCAACACCGTAATTACATATCTGCCATCATGCAGGAGAATTCGTATAAATATTCTAGTGTTCGAACCATAATGCATAAGGAATGGTAAGTAAACACCATATTTACATATCTGCCATCATGCAGGAGAGTCTGTGTAGATGTTCGAGTGTTCGAACCCTAATGCACGAGAATTGGTAAGTAAACAATGTAAACACATATCTGCCATCATGCAGGAGAATCCGTATAGGTGTTCGAGTGTTCGACCCCTAATGCATGAGAAATGGTAAGTAAACACCGTATTTACGTATCTGCCATCATGCAGGAAAATCCGTATAGGTGTTCGAGTGTTCGAACCTTAATGCATGAGAAACGCTACGTAAACAACGTATTTACATATCTGCCGTCATGCAGGAGAATCCGAATATGTGTCCGAGTGTTAGAACCCGAATGCATGAGAAAGGGCATGTAAACACCGTATTTAATAATCTGCCATCATGCAGGAGAATCCGTATAGGTGTTCGAGTGTTCGAACCCTAATGCATGAGAAATGGTAAGTAAACACCGTATTTACATATCAGCCATCTTGCAGGAGAATCCGTATAGATATTCGAGTGTTCGAACCCTAATGCACGAGAAATGGTAAGTAAAAGCTGTATTTACATATCTGCCATCATGCAGGAGAATCCGTATAGATGTTCGAGTGTTCGAACCGTAATGCATAAGAAATGGTAAGTAAAGACTGTATTTACATATCTGCCATCATTCAGGAGAATCCGTGTAGGTGTTCTAGTGTTCGAACCCTAATGCATGAGAAATGGTATGTAAACACCGTAATTACATATATGCCATCATGCGGGAGAATCCGTCTAGATATTCGAGTGTTCGAACCCTAATGCAAGAGAATTGGTAAGTAAACACCATATTCACATATCTGCCATCATGCAGGAGAATCCGTAGAGGTGTTTGAGTATTCGACCGCTAATGCATGAGAAATGGTAAGTGAACACCGTATTTAAATATCTGCCATCATGCAGGAGAATCCGTATAGGTGTTCGAGTGTTCGAACCCTAATGCATGAGAAATGGTATGTCAACACCGTAATTACATATCTGCCATCATGCAGGAGAATCCGTATAGATATTCTAGTGTTCGAACCATAATGCATAAGGAATGGTAAGTAAACACCGTATTTACATATCTACCATCATGCAGGAGATTCTGTGTAGATGTTCGAGTGTTCGAACCCTAATGCACGAGAATTGGTAAGTAAACAATGTAAACACATATCTGCCATCATGCAGGAGAATCCGTATAGGTGTTCGAGTGTTCGACCCCTAATGCATAAGAAATGGTAAGTAAACACCGTATTTACGTATCTGCCATCATGCAGGAAAATCCGTATAGGTGTTCGAGTCTTCGAACCCTAATGCAAGAGAAATGGTAAGTAACACCGTATTTACATATCGGCCATCATGCAGGAGAATCCGTATAGTTGTTCGAGTGTCCCAACCCTAATGCATGAGAAATGGTAAGTAAAGACCGTATTTACATATCTGCCATCATGTAGGAGAATCCGTATAGGTGTTCGAGTGTTCGAACCCCAATGCAAGAGAAATGGTATGTAAACACCGTAATTACATATCTGCCATCATGCAGGAAAATCCGTATAGATATTCGAGTGTTCGAACCCTAATGCATGAGAAATGGTAAGTAAACATCGTATTTACATATCTGCCATCATGCAGGAGAATCCGAATAAGTATCCGATTGTTAGAGCCCTAATGCATGAGAAATGGTAAGTTAACACCGTATTTACATATCTGCCATCATGCAGGAGAATCCGTATAGATATTCCATTGTTCGAACCCTAATGCATGAGAAATGGTAAGTAAACACCGTATTTACGTATTAGCCATCTTGTAGGAGAATCCGTATAGATATTCGAGTGTTCGAACCCTAATGCACGAGAAATGGTAAGTAAAGACCGTATTTATATATCTGCCATCATGCAGGAGAATCCGTATAGATGTTCGGCTGTTCGAACCCTAATGCAGGAGAAGTGGTAAGTAAACACCGTATTTACATATTTGCCATCGTGCAGGAGAATCCGTATAGGTGTTCGACTGTTCGAACCCTAATGCATGAGAAATGGTAAGTAAACACCGTAATTGCATATCTGCCATCATGCAAGAGAATCCGTATAGATATTCGAGTGATCGAACCCTAATGCATGTGAAATGGTAAGTAAACACCGTATTTACATATCTGCAATCTTGTGGGAGAATCCGTATAGATATTCGAGTGTTCGATGCCTAATGCAAGAGAAATGGTAAGTAAACACCGTATTTAAATATCTGCCATCATGCAGGAGAATCCGTATAGACGTTTGAGTGTTCGAACCCTAATACATGAGAAATGGTAAGTAAAGACCGTATTTACATATCTGCCATCATGCAGGAGAATCCGTATAGGTGTTCTAGTGTTCGAAACCCAATGTATGAGAAATGGTAAGCAAACACCGTATTTACATATCTGCCACCATGCAGGAAAATCCGTATAGGTGTTCGAATGTTTGAACCCTAATGCATGAGAAATGGAAAATAAACACCGTATTTACATGTCTACCATAATGCAGGAGAATCTGCATAGATGTTCGAGTGTTCGAACCCTAATGCATGAGAAATGGTAAGTAAACAATGTATTTACATATCTGCCATCATGCAGGAGAATCCGAATAGATGTTCGAGTGTTCGAACCCTAATGCAGGAGAAATGATAAGTAAACTCCGTATTCACAAATCTGCCATCATGCAGGAATCATGCAGGAGAATCCGTATAGGTGTTCGTTTCTTCGAACCCTAATGCATGAGAAATGGTAACTAAACACCGTATTTACATATCTGCCATCTTGCGGGAGAATCCGTATAGATATTCGTGTGTTCGAACCCTAATGCAGGAGAAATGGTAAGTAAACACCGTATTTACATATTTGCCATCGTGTAGGAGAATCCGTATAGGTGTTCGACTGTTCGAACCCTAATGCATGAGAAATGGTAAGTAAACACCGTAATTGCATATCTGCCATCATGCAAGAGAATCCGTATAGATATTCGAGTGATCGAACCCTAATGCATGTGAAATGGTAAGTAAACACCGTATTTACATATCTGCAATCTTGTGGGAGAATCCGTATAGATATTCGAGTGTTCGAAGCCTAATGCAAGAGAAATGGTAAGTAAACACCGTATTTAAATATCTGCCATCATGCAGGAGAATCCGTATAGGCGGTTGAGTGTTCGAACCCTAATGCATGAGAAATGATAAGTAAAGACCGTATTTACATATCTGCCATCATGCAGGAGAATCCGTATAGGTGTTCTAGTGTTCGAAACCCAATGTATGAGAAATGATAAGCAAACACCGTATTTACATATCTGCCACCATGCAGGAAAATCCGTATAGGTGTTCGAATGTTTGAACCCTAATGCATGAGAAATGGAAAGTAAACACCGTATTTACATATCTACCATAATGCAGGAGAATCTGCATAGATGTTCGAGTGTTCGAACCCTAATGCATGAGAAATGGTAAATAAACACCGTATTTACATATCTGCCATCATGCAGGAGAATCCGTATAGATGTTCGAGTGTTCGAACCCTAATGCAAGAGAAATGATAAGTAAACTCCGTATTCACAAATCTGCCATCATGCCGGAGAATCCGTATAGGTGTTCGTTTCTTCGAACCCTAATGCATGAGAAATGGTAAGTAAATACCGTATTTACATATCTGCTATCTTGCGGGAGAATCCGTATAGATATTCGAGTGTTCGAACCCTAATGCAAGAGAAATGGTAAGTAAACACCGTATTTAAATATCTGCCATCATGCAGGAGAATCCGTATAGATGTTCGAGTGTTCGAACCGTAATGTATGAGAAATGGTAAGTAAAGACCGTATTTACATATCTGCCATCATACAGGAGAATCCGTATAGGGGTTCGAGTGTTCGAACCCCAATGCATGAGAAATGGTAAGTAAACACCGTATTTACGTATCTGCCACCATGTAGGAAAATCCGTATAGGTGTTCGAGTGTTCGAACCCTAATGCATGAGAAATGGAAGGTAAACACCGTATTTACATATCTGCCATCATGCAAGAGAATCCGTATAGGTGTTCGAGTGTTCGAACCCTAATGCGTGAGAAATGGTATGTAAACATCGTAATTATATATCTGCCATCATGTAGGAGAATCCATATAGATATTCGAGTGTTCGAACCCTAATCCATGAGTAATGGTATGTAAACACCGTATTTACATATCTGCGATCATGCAGGAGAATCCGTATAGGTGTTCGAGTGTTAGAACCCTAATGCATGAGAAATGGTAAGTAAACACCGTATTTACATATCTTCCATCATGCAGGAGAATCCGTATAGATATTCGAGTGATCGAACCCTAATGCATGAGAAATTGTAAGTAAAGACCGTATTTACATTTATTTATTTATATTTATTATTCACCAAAAAAAAAAGAGACCGTATTTACATATCTGCCACCATGCAGGAAAATCCGTATAGGTGTTCGAGCGTTCGAACCCTAATACATGAGAAATGGTAAGTAAACATCGTATTTACATATCTGCCATCATGCAGAGGAATCCGTATAGGTGTTCGAGTGTTCGAACCCTAACGCATGAGAAATGGCATGTAAACACCGTAATTACATATCTGCCATAATGCTGGAGAATCCGTATAGATATTCAAGTGTTCGAACCCTAATGCATGAGAAATGGTAAGTAAACACCGTATTTACGTATCTGCCATCATGCAGGGGAATCCGTATTGGTGTTCGAGTGTTCGAACCCTAATGCATGAGAAATGGTACGTAAACACCGTATTTACATCTCTGCCATCATGGAGGAGAATCCGAATAAGTGTCCAAGTGTTAGAACCCTAATGCGTGAGAAATGACATGTAAACACCGTATTTACATATCTGCCATCATGGAGGAGAATTCGTATAGGTGTTCGAGTGTTCGAACCCTAATGCATGAGAAATGGCATGTAGACACCGTAATTACATATCTGCCATAATGCTGGAGAATCCGTATAGATATTCAAGTGTTCGAACCCTAATGCATGAGAAATGGTAAGTAAACACCGTATTTACGTATCTGCCATCATGCAGGGGAATCCGTATAGGTGTTCGAGTGTTCGAACCCTAATGCATGAGAAATGGTACGTAAACACCGTATTTACATCTCTGCCATCATGGAGGAGAATCCGAATAAGTGTCCAAGTGTTAGAACCCTAATGCGTGAGAAATGACATGTAAACACCGTATTTACATATCTGCCATCATGGAGGAGAATCCGTATAGGTGTTCGAGTGTTCGAACCCTAATGCATGAGAATTGGTAAGCAAACACCGTAATTACATATCTGCCATCATGCAGGAGAATCCGTATAGATATTCGAGTGTTCGAACCCTAATGCATGAGAAATTGTAAGTAAACACCTTATTTACATATCTGTCGTCATGCAGGAGAATCCGAATAAGTGTCTGATTGTTAGAACCCAAATGCATGAGAAATGGTAAGTTAACACCGTATTTACACATCTGCCATCATACAGGAGAATCCGTATAGATATTCGAGTGATCGAACCCTAATGCATGAGAACTGGTAAGTAAACACCGTATTTACATATCTGCCATCATGTAGGAGAATCCGTACAGATGTTCGAGTGTTCGAACCCTAATGCAGGAGAAATGGTAAGTAAACACCATATTTACATATCTGCCATAATGCAGGAGAATCCGTATAGGTGTTCGAGTGTTTGAACCCTAATGCATGAGAAATGGTAAGTAAACACCGTAATTACATATCTGCCATCATGAAGGAGAATCCGTGTTGATATTCGAGTGATCGAACCGTAATGCATGAGAAATGGTAAGTAAACACCTTATTTACATATCTGCCACCTTGCAGGAGAATCTGTATAAATATTCGAGTGTTCGAACCCTAATGCAAGAGAAATGGTAAGTAAACACCGTATTTAAAAAAATTCCACCATGTAGGAAAATCCGTATAGGTGTTCGAGTGTTCAAACCCTAATGCATGAGAAATGGAAAGTAAACACCGTATTTACATATCTGCTATTATGCAGGAGAATCCGTATAAGTGTTCGAGTGTTCGAACCCTAATGCATGAGAAATGGTATGTAAACACCGTAATTGCATATTTGCCATCATGCAGGAAAATCCGTATGGATATTCAAGTGTTCAAACCCTAATGCATGAGAAATGGTAAGTAAACACCGTATTTACGTATCTGCCATCATACAGGAGAATCCGTATAGGTGTTCGAGTGTTCAAATCATAATGCATGAGAAATGGCACGTAAACACAGTATTTACATATCTGCCATCATGGAGGAAAATCCGTATAGGTGTTCGAGTGTTCGAACCGTAATGCATGAGAAATGGTACGTAAACACCGTATTTACATATCTGCCATCATTTAGGAAAATCCGTATAGGTGTTCGAGTGTTCGAACCCTAATGCATGAGAAATGGTAAATAAACACCGTATTTAAATATCTGCCATCATGCAGGAGAATCCGTATAGATATTCCTTTGTTCGAACCCTAATGTATGAGTAATGGTAAGTAAACACCGTATTTACGTATCTGCCATCATGCAGGAGAATCCGTATAGTGGTTCGAGTGTTCGAACCATAATGCATGAGAAATGGTACGTAAACAACGTATTTACATATCTGTTATCATTGAGTAAAATCCGTATAGGTATTCGAGTGTTCGAACCGTCATGCATGAGAAATGGTACATAAACACCGTATTTACATATCTGCCACCATGCAGGAAAATCCGTATAGCTGTTCGAGTGTTCGAACCCTAATGCAAGAGAAATGGTAAGTAAACACGGTATTTAAATATCTGCCATCATGCAGGAGAATCCGTATAGATGTTCCAGTGTTCGAACCCTAATCCATGAGAAATGGTAAGTAAAGACCGTATTTACATATCTGCCATCATGTAGGAGAATCCGTATAGTTGTTCGAGTGTTCGAATCCCAATGCATCAGAAATAGTAAGTAAACACCGTATTAACATATCTGCCACCATGCAGGAAAATCCGTATAGGTGTTCGAGTGTTCGAACCCTAATGCATGAGAAATGGTAAGTAAACGCCGTATTTACATATCTGCCACCATGCAGGAAAATACGTATAGGTGTTCGAGTGTTCGAACCCTAATGCATGAGAAATGGAAAGTAAACACTGTAATTACATATCTGCCATCATGCAGGAGAATCCGTATAGGTGCATGAGAAATGAAAAGTAAACACCGTATTTACATATTTGCCATCATGCAGGAGAATCCGTATAAGTGTTCGAGTGTTCGAACCCTAATGCATGAGAAATGGTATGTAAACACCGTAATTACATATCTGCCATGATGCAGGATAATCCTTATAGATATTTGAGTGTTCGAACCCTAATGTATGAGAAATGTTATGTAAATATCGTATTTACATATCTGCCATCATGCAGGAGAATCCGTATAAGTGTTCGAGTGTTCGAACACGAATGCATGAGAAATGGTACGTAAATAGCGTATTTACATATCTGCTATCATGGAGGTGAATCCGAATAAGTGTCCGAGTGTTAGAACCCTAATGCATGAGAAATGACATGTAAACACAGTATTTACTTATCTGCCATCATGCAAGAGAATCCGTATAGGTGTTCGAGTGTTCGAACCCTAATGCATGAGAAATGGTAAACAAACACCGTAATTACATATCTGCCATCATGCAGGAAAATCCGTACAGATATTCGAGTGTTCGAACCCTAATGCATGAGAAATGGTAAGTAAACACGTATTTACTTATCTGCCATCATGTAGGAGAATCCGAATAAGTTTCCGAGTGTTAGAACCTTAATGCATGAGAAATGGTAAGTAAACACCGTATTTACGTATCTGTCATCATGCAGGAGAATCCGTATAGATGTTCGAGTGATCGAACCCTAATGCATGGGAAATGTAACTAAACACCGTATTTACATATCTGCCATCATGCAGGAGAATCCGTATAGATGTTCGAGTGTTCGAACCCTAACGCATGAGAAATAGTAAATAAAAACCGTATTTACATATCTGACATCATGCAGGAGAATCCGTATAGATGTTTGAGTGTTCGAACCCTAATGCAGGAGAAATGGTAAGTAAACACCGTATTTACATATCTGCCATCATGCAGGAGAATCCGTATAGGTGTTCGAGTGTTCGAACCCTAATGCATGAGAAATGATAAGTAAACCCCGTAATTAAATATCTTCCTTCATGCAGGAGAATCCGTATAGTTATTCGAGTGTTCGAACCCAAATGCATGAGAAATGCTAGGTAAACACCGTATTTACATATCTGCCATCTTGCAGGAGAATCCGTATAGATATTCGAGTGTTCGAACCAAATGGATGAGAAATGGTAAGTAAACACCGTATTTACAAATCTGCCACCATGCAGAAAAATCCGTATAGATGTTCGAGTGTTCAAATCGTAATGCATGAGAAATGGAAAGTAAACACCGTATTTACATATCTGCCATCATGCAGGAGAATCCGTATATGTGTTCGAGGGTTCGAACCATAATGCATGAGAAATGGTATATAAACACCATAATTACATATCTGCTATCATGCAGGAGAATCCGTATAGATATTCGAGTGTTCGAACCCTAATGCATGAGAAATGGTAAGAAAACCGCGTATTTACGTATCTGCCACCATGCAGGAGAATCCGTGTAGGTGTTCGAGTGTTCGAACCCTAATGCATGAGAAATGGTAAGTAAACACCGTATTTACATATCTGCCATCTTGCAGGAGAATCCGTATAGATATTCGAGTGTTCGAACCCTAATGCAAGAGAAATGGAAAGTAAACACCGTATTTAAATATCTGCCATCATGCAAGAGAATCCGTATAGATATTCGAGTGTTCGAACGCTAATGCCAGAGAAATGGTAAGTAAACATCGTATTTACATATCTGCCATCATGCAGGAGAATCCGTATAGATGTTCGAGTGTTCGAACCCTAATGCTTGAGAAATGGTAAGTGAAGACCGTATTTACATATCTGCCATCACGCAGGAGAATCCGTATAGGAGTTCAAGTGTTCGAACCCCAATTCATGAGAAATGGTAAGTAAACACCGTATTTACATATCTGTCACCATGCAAGAAAATCCGTATAGGTGTTCGAGTGTTCGAACCCTAATGCATGAGAAATGGTATGTAAACACCGTAATTACATATCTGCGATCATGCAGGATAATCCTTATAGATATTCGAGTGTTCGAACCCTAATGCATGAGAAATGGTAAGTAAACACCGTATTTACATATCTGCTATCATGCAGGAGAATCCGTATAAGTGTTCGAGTGTTCGAACCCTAATGCATGAGAAATGGTACGTAAACACCGTATTTACATATCTGCTATCATGGAGGAGAATCCGAATAAGTGTCCGAGTGTTAGAAACCTAAGGCATGTGAAATGGCATGTAAACACCGTATTTACTTATCTGCCATCATGCAGGGGAATCCGTATAGGTGTTCGAGTGTTCGAACCCTAATGCATGTGAAATGGTAAGTAAACACCGTAATTACATATCTGCCATCATGCAGGAAAATCCGTACAGATATTTGAGTGTTCGAACCCTAATACATAAGAAGTGGTAAGTAAACACCGAATTTACTTATCTGCCATCATGCAGGAGAATCCGAATAAGTGTTCGAGTGTTAGAACCCTAATGCATGAGAAATGGTAAGTAAACACCGTATTTACATATCTGCCATCATGCAGGAGAATCCGTATAGGTGTTCGAGTGTTCGAACCCTACTGCATGAGAAATGATAAGTAAACACCGTAATTACATATCTTCCATCATGCAGGAGAATCTGTATTGATATTCGAGTGATCGAACCCAAATGCATGAGAAATGGTAGGTAAACACCGTATTTACATATTTTCCATCTTGCAGGAGAATCCGTATAGATATTCGAGTGTTCGAACCCTAATGGATGAGAAATAGTAAGTAAACACCGCATTTACAAATCTGCCACCATGCAGAAAAATCCGTCTAGACGTTCGAGTGTTCAAACCGTAATGCATGAGAAATGGAAAGTAAACACCGTATTTACATATCTGCCATCATGCAGGAGAATCCGTATAGATATTCGAGCGTTCGAACCCTAATGCATGAGAAATGGTTAGAAAACCCCGTATTTACGTATCTGCCACCATGTAGGAGAATCCGTGTAGGTGTTCGAGTGTTCGAACCCTAATGCATGAGAAATGGTACGTAAACACCGTATTTACATATTTGCCATCATGGAGGAGAATCCATATAGATATTCGAGTGATCGAACCTTAATGCATGAGATATGGTAAGTAACACCGTATTTACATATCTGCCATCTTGCAGGAGAATCCGTATAGATATTCGAGTGTTCGAACCCTAATGCAAGAGAAATGGAAAGTAAACACCGTATTTAAATATCTGCCATCATGCAGGAGAATCCGTAGAGATATTCGAGTGTTCGAACGCTAATGCCAGAGAAATGGTAAGTAAACATCGTATTTACATATCTGCCATCATGCAGGAGAATCCGTATAGATGTTCGAGTATTCGAACCCTAATGCTTGAGAAATGGTAAGTGAAAACCGTATTTACATATCTGCCATCGAGAAGGAGAATCCGTATAGGTGTTCAAGTGTTCGAACCCCAATGCATGAGAAATGGTAAGTAAACACCGTATTTAAATATCTGCCACCATGCAGGAAAATCCGTATAAGTGTTCGAGTGTTCGAACCCTAATGCATGAGAAATGGTAAGTAAACACTGTATTTACGTATCTGCCACAATGCAGGAGAATCCGTTTAGGTGTTCTAGTGTTCGAACCCTAATGCATGAGAAATGGTAAGTAAACACCGTAATTACATATCTGCCATCATGCAGGAGAATCCGTATAGGTGTTCGAGTGTTCGAACAGTAATGCATGAGAAATGGTACGTAAACACCGTATTTACCCATCTGCCATCATGCTGGAGAATTCGAATAAGTGTCCGAGTGTTAGAACCATAATGCATGAGAAATGGCATGTAAACACCGTATTTACATATCTGCCATCATGCAGGAGAATCCGTATAGGGGTTCGAGTGTTCGAACCTTAATGCATGAGAAATAGTAAGTAAACACCGTAATTACATATCTGCCATCATGCAGGAGAATACGTATAGAGATTCGAGTGTTCGAACCTTAATGCATGAGAAATAGTAAGTAAACACCGTAATTACATATCTGCCATCATGCAGGAGAATACGTATAGAGATTCGAGTGTTCGAACCCTAATGCATGAGAAATAGTAAGTAAACACCGAATTTACATATCTTCCATCATGCAGGAGAATCCGTATAGGTGTTCGAGTGTTCGAACCCTAATGCATGAGAAATGGTAAGTAAACACCGTATTTACATATCTGCCATCATGCAGTAGAATCCGTATAGGTGTTCGAGTGTTCGACCCCTAATGCATGAGAAATTGTAAGTAAACACCGTATTTACGTATCTGACATCATGCAGGAGAATCCGTATAGGTGTTCGAGTGTTCGAACCCTAATGCATAAGAAACGGTACGTAAACACCGTATTTACATATCTGCCATCATGCAGGAGAATCCGAATAAGTATCCGAGTGTTAGAACCCTAATGCATGAGAAATGGCATATAAACACCTTATTTACATATCTGCCGTCATGCAGGAGAATCCGTATAGGTGTTCGAGTGTTCGAACCCTAACACTTGAGAAGCGGTAAGTAAACACCGAAATTACATATCTGCCATCATACAGGAGAATCTGGATAGATATTCGAGTGTTCGAACCCTAATGCATGAGAAATGGTAAGCGAACACCGTATTTACATATCTGTCATCATGCAGGAGAATCCGAATAAGTGTCCGAGTGTTAGCACCCTAATGCATGAGAAATGGTAAGCAAACACCGTATTTACGTATCTGCCATCATGCAGGAGAATCCGTATAGATATTCGATTGATCGAACCCTAATGCATGAGAAATGGTAAGTAAACACTGTCTTTACATTTCTGCCATCATGCTGGAGAATCTGTATAGATATTCGATTGTTCGAATCCTAATGCATTAGAAATGGTAAGTAAACACTGTATTTACATATCTGCCATCATGCAAGAGAATCCGTATAGATATTCGAGTGTTCGCACCCTAATGTATGAGAAATGGTAAGTAAACACCGTATTTACATATTTGGTATCAAGCAGGAGAATCCGTATAGATGTTGGAGTGTTCGAACTCTAATGCAAGAGAAATCGTAAGTAAACACCGTATTTACATATCTACCATCATTTTTTTTTGGGTAAGTAAGTCATAAAATAAAGACAATGAAAATTTACAAGTTTACAAGGGGCATACCCCAGGTACGCCCAACAACAAATAAAAAGAAATATAACCAACATAAACACCACTGCACCCCCCTAAAATAGGGAAGACAAACAAGAACAACATAAAATACTGAAAACCCCAACTTTGCCCATATATCCTATTTGTCCTCAAGTAGCCCCTACTATCAGAGATAATAGAAGGGAACTTGGGGCGGATATATGGGCAGACACAAATAACACCACAAAGCTAATAAACAAACAGACACACAGACAAAACAACAACCCTCAAGCCGAGTCAAAGATAATAATCAACCCCACAGGCCCCCAGTCTCTATTGCAGATACAACATGGAATCCAATAAGCAACCCACTCCTCACAGCCGTGACATCCAAGCCACTTAACTCAAGCCATGCCGGAGGAAAAAATCTACCCCATGAGAAATTCCAGCAGAGTCACATGAAGCTAGCACGATAAAAAAAACCATAAGCCACGGTCCCGGGAATCGATGTGGAAAAACAGTAGACCCTCAGCAACAAACCAATACACAGCCAACAAAATCAAGAGATTAATCATCACATCCCCCAGTCCCTTCCGTGGTAGATCACAAGCCTCAAACCCCACGGCGGTGTGCCCTTCACTCCATGGCAGGCGTGGCAAACATATCTGCCATCATGCAGGAGAATCTGTATAGGTGTTCAAGTGTTCGAACCCTAATGCATGAGAAATGGTAAGTAAATACCGTAATTACATATCTGCCATCATGCAGGAGAATCCGTATAGATATTCTAGTGTTCGAACCCTAATGCATAAGGAATGGTAAGTAAACACCGTATTTACATATCTGCCATCATGCTGGAGAGTCCGTATAGATGGTCAAGTGTTCGAACCCTAATGCATGAGAATTGCTAAGTAAACAATGTAAACACATATCTGCCATCATCCAAGAGAATCCGTATAGGTGTTCTAACCTTAATGCATGAGAAACGCTACGTAAACAACGTATTTACATATCTGCCGTAATGCAGGAGAATCCGAATAAGTGTCCGAGTGTTAGAACCCTAATGCATGAGAAATGGCATGTAAGCACCGTATTTACATATCTGCCATCATGCAGTAGAATCCGTATAGGTGTTCGAGTGTTCGAACCCTAATGCATGAAAAATGGTAAGTAAACACCGTATTTACATATCAGCCATCTTGCAGGAGAATCCGTATAGATATTCGAGTGTTCGAACCCTAATGCACGAGAAATGGTAAGTAAAAGCTGTATTTACATATCTGCCATCATGGAGGAGAATCCGTATAGATGTTCGAGTGTTCGAACAGTAATGCATGAGAAATGGTAAGTAAAGACCGTATTTACATATCTGCCATCATGCAGGAGAATCCGTGCAGGTGTTCGAGTGTTCGAACCCTAATAAATGAGAAATGGTATGTAAACACCGTAACTACATATCTGCCATCATGCAGGAGAATCCGTATAAATATTCGAGTGTTCTAACCCTAATGCAAGAGAATTGGTAAGTAAACACCGTATTCACATATCTGCCATCATGCAGGAGAATCCGTATAGGTGTTAGAGTATTCGACCCCAAATGCATGAGAAATGGTAAGTAAACACCGTATTTACGTATCTGCCTTCATGCAGGAAAATTCGTATAGGTGTTCGAGTGTTCGAACCCTAATGCAAGAGAAATGGTAAGTAACACCGTATTTACATATCTGCCATCATGCAGGAGAATCCGTATAGTAGTTCGAGTGTCCGAACCCTAATGCATGAGAAATGGTAAATAAAGACCGTATTTACATATCTGCCATCATGTAGGAGAATCCGTATAGGTGTTCGAGTGTTCGAACCCCAATGCATGAGAAATGGTAAGTAAACACCGTAATTACATATCTGCCATCATGCAGGAAAATCCGTATAGATATTCGAGTGTTCGAACCCTACTGCATGAGAAATGGTAAGTAAACATCGTATTTACATATCTGCCATAATGCAGGAGAATCCGAATAAGTGTCCGAGTGTCAGAACCCTAACGCATGAGAAATGGAATGTAAACGCCGTATTTCATATCTGCCATCATGCTGGAGAATCCGTATAGATATTCGAGTGTTCGAACCCTAATGCATGAGAAATGGTAAGTAAACACCGTATTTACATATCTGCCACCATGTAGGAGAATCCGTATAGATGTTCGAGTGTTCGAACCCTAATGCAGGAGAAATGGTAAGTAAACACCGTATTTACATATCTGCCATCATGCAGGAGAATCCGTATAGGTTTTCGAGTGTTCGAACCCTAATGCATGAGAAATGGTAAGTAAACACCTTAATTACATATCTGCCATCATGAAGGAGAATCCGTGTAGATATTCAAGTGATCGAACCGTAATGCATGAGAAATGGTAAGTAAACACCGTATTTACATATCTGCCACCATGCAGGAGAATCTGTATAGATATTCGAGTGTTTGAACCCTAATGCAAGAGAAATGGTAAGTAAACACCGTATTAACTAAAATTCCACCATGTAGGAAAATCCGTATAGGTGTTCGAGTGTTCAAACCCTAATGCATGAGAAATGAAAGTAAACACCGTATTTACATATCTGCTATCATGCAGGAGAATCCGTATAGGTGTTCGAGTGTTCGAACCCTAATCCATGAGAAATGGTATGTGAACACCGTAATTACATATCAGCCATCATGCAGGAAAATCCGTATGAATATTCAAGTGTTCGAACCCTAATGCATGAGAAATGGTAAGTAAACACCGTATTTACGTATCTGCCATCATGCAGGAGAATCCGTATAGGTGTTCGAGTGTTCGAACCATAATGCATGAGAAATGGCACGTAAACACAGTATTTACATATCTGCTATCATGGAAGAAAATCCGTATAGGTGTTCGAGTGTTCGAACCGTAATGCATGAGAAATGGTACGTAAACACCGTATTTACATATCTGCCACCATTTAGGAAAATCCGTATAGGTGTTCGAGTGTTCGAACCCTAATGCATGAGAAATGGTAAGTAAACACCGTATTTAAATATCTGCCATCATGCAGGAGAATCAGTATAGATATTCCATTGTTCGAACACCCTAATGCAGGAGAAATGGTAAGTAAACACCGTATTTACGTATCTGCCATCATGCAGGAGAATCCGTATAGTTGTTCGAGTGTTCGAACCATAATGCATGAGAAATGGTACGTAAACAACATATTTACATATCTGTCATCATTGTGAAAATCCGTATAGGTGTTCGAGTGTTCGAACCGTCATGCATGAGAAATGGTACATAAACACCGTATTTACATATCTGCCACCATGCAGGATAATCCGTATAGGTGTTCGAGTGTTCGAACCCTAGTGCAAGAGAAATGGTAAGTAAACACGGTATTTAAATAGCTGCCATTATACATGAGAATCCGTATAGATGTTCCAGTGTTCGAACCCTAATCCATGAGAAATGGTAAGTAAAGACCGTATTTACATATCTGCCATCATGAAGAAGAATCCGTATAGGTGTTCGAGTGTTCGAACCCCAATGCATGAGAAATGGTAAGTAAACACCGTATTACATATCTGCCACCATGCAGGAAAATCCGTATAGGTGTTCGAGTGTTCGAACCCTAATGCATGAGGAATGAAAAGTAAACACCGTATTTACATATCTGCCATCATGCAGGAGAATCCGTATATGTGTTCCAGTGTTCGAACCCTAATGCATGAGAAATGGTATGTAAGCACCGTAATTACATATCTGCCATCATGCAGGATAATCCGTATAGATATTCGAGTGTTCGAACCCAAATGCATGAGAAATGGTAAGTAAACACCGTATTTACATATCTGCCATCATGCAGGAGAATCCGTATAAGTGTTCGAGTGTTCGAACCATAATGCATGAGAAATGGTACGTAAACACCGTATTTACATATCTGCTATCATGGAGGAGAAATTCGAATAAGTGTCCGAGTGTTAGAACCCTAATGCATGAGAAATGGCATGTAAACACCGTATTTACTTATCTGCCATCATGCAGGAGAATCCATATAGGTGTTCGAGTGTTCGAACCCTAATGCATGAGAAATGGTAAGTAAACACCGTAATTACATATCTGCCATCATGCAGGAAAATCCGTACAGATATTCGAGTGTTGGAACCCTAATGCATGAGAAATGGTAAGTAAACACCGTATTTACTTGTCTGCCATCATGCAGGAGAATCCGAATAAGTGTCCGAGTGTTAGAACCCTAATGCATGAGAAATGGTAAGTAAACACCGTATTTACATATCTGTCATCATGCAGGAGAATCCGTATAGATGTTCGAGTGATCGAACCCTAATACATGAGAAATGGTAAGTAAACACCGTATTTACATATCTGTCATCATGCTGGAGAATCCGTATAGATGTTCGAGTGTTCGAACCCTAACGCATGAGAAATGGTCAATAAAAACCGTATGTACATATCTGCCATCATGTAGGAGAATCCGTATAGGTGTTTGAGTGTTCGAACCCTAATGTAGGAGAAATGGTAAGTAAACACCGTATTTACATATCTGCCATCATGTAGGAGAATCGGTATAGGTGTTCGAGTGTTCGAACCCTAATGCATGAGAAATGATAAGTAAACACCGTAATTACATATCTTCCATCATGCAGGAGAATCCGTATAGATATTCGAGTGATCGAACCGAAATGCATGAGAAATGGTAATTAAACACCGTATTTACATATCTGCCATCTTGTAGGAGAATCCGTATAGATATTCGAGTGTTCGAACCCTAATGGATGAGAAATGGTAAGTAAACACCGTATTTACAAATCTGCCACCATGCAGAAAAATCTGTATAGATGTTCGAGTGTTCAAACCGTAATGCATGAGAAATGGAAATTAAACACCGTATTTACATATCTGCCATCATGCAGGAGAATCCGTATAGGTGTTTGAGGGTTCGAACCGTAATGCATGAGAATGTAAACACTGTAATTACATATCTGCCATCATGCAGGAGAATCCGTATAGATATTCGAGTGTTCGAACCTTAATGCATGAGAAATGGTAAGTAAACCTCGTATTTACGTATCTGCCACCATGCAGGAGAATCCGTATCGGTGTTCGAGTGTTCGAACCCTAATGCATGAGAAATGGTACGTAAACACCGTATTTACATATTTGCCATCATGGAGGAGAATCCGTATAGATATTCGAGTGATCGAACCCTAATGTATGAGAAATGGTAAGTAAACACCGTATTTACGAAGGTGGTGATTTAGAATGGGGATTAGGTTGAGAGCTTCTCTCTCTAGATTCTAGAGAGAGCAAGCTCCCTCCGTTGTTACCCATGGATATTGAGGGTCCCTTATCAGATTCTTTGTCTGGTTGGGAGGGTGCTATGTGTTGTTGCTAAATCTGTTCTTTTTGTCCAGATTTAGGAGGTTTTGTAATGCCTTCGGTGGGTCGTTGCTGGTGGGGTTATGGTGTTGTTCTTTTGCATCATTTGTTACGGCTAAATGTTGTCTAACATTGGCTGGTGTGTTATCATATTCATGTCTGTTCTTTCCAGTTTGGATTCTTCTAGATGGGAAGTTCTGATCATGTTGTGAAGGTGCTTGAAACCAGTCTTCTACATTGCCGGTGTGTGTTCCTGTTTGGAGTCCATTCGTGGTTACGGGGGTGCACAGGAGTGCGTGAGATCGGGTTTTGGTGGCGTGCACTGTGTTGATGGTCTGAATCGCCGGTGGTGAACTCTGTTCAGGTGGCTTTGCTTCGAGGTAACTTAGCAACGCATATTCGGTGTGTATTCTGGATGGGTGCTGCTCTGTTTGTCTCAGCATGCTTCACCGGAGTTGATTTATGGCCTCCACGGTGATCACGAGCTCTGCTGTTGCTGGTGAGGAGGTTCTTTTTGGTGGTGTGCTGGATTTTCCAGCTGTGTTAACCGTGTGATGTTGCTGTGGCCAATTTCTTTTTTGGGTTGGTTATATGCTGCAACGACGGAAGGTGGTCCAACTCCGCTGCGGATTTTGTTTGGCCGGCCTACGCTGGTTGACGACGCTGTGAGCTGGTTGTGTTATACGGTGCTGTTATATGCTGTGATGCAATGCCGCTGCTGCTCATGGAGGAGTTAGTCGGGTGCAAAGGTTTTGAGCTTCACGCTCTTTGGTGCGAGTGACCATGGGTGTGGTGCCGTGTGATAGTGGTCGGCGTACAGACATGTCTGTACTCTAGGGCCCTGTGTTGCTTGTTGGAATGGGTAATTGTCTACTCATCTTTATATATATTATATTTATATATTCTATATATTGGTGGATAGTTGTATCCAGTGCATGTGCTGAGTTGGTGGGCTCCACGATTTTGCTAGTGAGTTCCAGTGTGTTAGGCCGTTGGTTATTTTGTTGGTGGGCCACGTGTGGGCTCAATTTGTGTTGTTATTCTTTCAGGCAACTCACTTGGCCCACGGGTATTTTTTGTCCACGGCAAAGTTTTTTGAGTTGGGTTGGTTAAGCAGGCCAGCCGTTGGATTCTTTGGTTTATTTGGGTCATTGACTTTGATTGGTGGGCCATATATTTTTGTTTAGCCATGATGCAGCAGATCATTTATAGTCGAATTTCTCATGTTGGTTGATTGTGTGATCCTTATGTGACTCGATACGAGGTTCGTTTTGAGCCATTTCCGCCAAGAGTGATTTGAGGGGTCACTGCTATGGGAAATAGTGGTTCGATGACTAGCCGAGTTAGAGACTGGGAGATGAGCGGGAGGTTAGCTATCCATTTTTGGTGGCTTCTTGTCTTTATGTGACCCATCCTAATTGATCGTTTGCCACGCTTGCCATGGAGTGAAGGGCACACTACTGCGGGGTTTGAGGCTTGTGGTCTACCAAGGTAGGGACTGGGGGATGTGATGATTACTCTCATGCTATTTTTGGCCATGTATTGGTTTGTTGTTGGGTGGGCTATCGTTTTACGCTACAACTCCCAAGACCATTGATTATGGTGATCGCTCTTGCTTACTTCATGTGACTCTGTCCGGATCTCTCATGGAATAGATTTTTTCCTCTGTCATTGCTTTAGTTAAGTGGCTAGGATGTCACGGCAGTGAGGAGTGGGATGCTTATTGGGTTCCATGCGTTTTATCTGTGGCAGAGACTGGGGGCTTGTGGGAGAGGTTATCTGTTTATTGGGCTTGTGGGTTGTTGCTTTGTGTGTATGTTTGTTGTGTTTATAAGCTATGTGGTGTTTGTTTGTATCTTTGCCCATATATCTACCCCTAGTTTCCATCTATTTTCTGATGGTAGGGGTTACTTGGGGAAAATGTTATATGGGCAAATTTGGGTTTTGTTCTTTTTGCTGTTTCTTCTCCCGGCCTTGCGGGATTGGGTTATGTTTGGTCTTGTAATCGTTTATTTGTTGTTGTTGGGCATGCCTGGGGTATGCCCCTTGTAAACTTGTAAATTTCATTGTCTTTAATTTATGACTTACTCACCCAAAAAAAAAAAAAACACCGTATTTACATATCTGCCATCTTGCAGGAGGATCCGTATAGATATTCGAGTGTTCGAACCCTAATGCAAGAGAAATGGTAAGTAAACACCGTATTTAAATATCTGCCATCATGTAGGAGAATCCGTATAGATGTTCGAGTGTTCGAACACTAATGCCAGAGAAATGGTAAGTAAACATCGTATTTACATATCTGCCATCATGCAGGAGAATCCGTATAGATGTTCGAGTGTTCGAACCCTAATGCTTGAGAAATGGTAAGTGAAGGCCGTATTTACATATCTGCCATCACGCAGGAGAATCCGTATAGGTGTTCAAGTGTTCGAACCCCAATGCATGAGAAATGGTAAGTAAACACCGTATTTACATATCTGCCACCACGCAGGAAAATCCGTATATGTGTTCGAGTGTTCGAACCCTAATGCATGAGAAATGGTATGTAAACACCGTAATTACATATCTGCCATCATGCAGGATAATCCGTATAGATATTCGAGTATTCGAACCCTAATGCATGAGAAATGGTAAGTAAACACCGTATTTACATATTTACCATCATGCAGGAGAATCCGTATAAGTGTTCGAGTGTTCGAACCCTAATGCATGAGAAATGGTATGTAAACACCGTATTTACATATCTGCTATCATGGAGGAGAATCCGAATAAGTGTCCGAGTGTTAGAACCCTAATGCATGAGAAATGGCATGTAAACACCGTATTTACTTATCTGCCATCATGCAGGAGAATCCGTATAGGTGTTCGAGTGTTCGAACCCTAATGCATGTGAAATGGTAAGTAAACACCGTAATTACATATCTGCCATCATGCAGGAAAATCCGTACAAATATTCGAGTGTTCGAACCCTAATACATAAGAAATGGTAAGTGTCACGACCCAAACCCGCCCCTAAAAGTTTGGCATCATGACCGGCCAGTAATCCTAGATTACCACAGGCCTTCCTGTACAAAACATAATTAATCGGGGCTCGCGGAAGCGAAAATAAAATACCAATAGTCCAAAGAGCTGTGCATAAATATGAACAAGTATTTACATGCCAAAAATGTTAATTCACTTACATTCATTACATAACATGTGACAAAAAGATCATATACAACATATACCACTCAGTCACAAATGTATAACGAAAACAAAACAAAACTCACAACGGCCTTCCAGGCCTAGCCCCAACCCGGAGGCACTCAAAACTTGGTAGGCTTCAAAACGGCGGCTCGGCTCGAGACTCCGCCTAGGCTTGACTCCCTGAATGCTCACCTATAATACATAAATACAAACAATGAGCTAGAGCTCAGCAAGTAACATTAACGTAAAGGGGTTAGTGAACGAAGTCCAACATTTCATTTCATAAATCCGTATAAATCAGTCAATAGTCAACATATAAGAACATACGTAATGGCATACTCCATAGAACCTTTTCATAACCTTTTCATAACATGTGTCGACTAACGACTAGAGTAACCGGTCCCGGACACCGATTAAACACATACCGAGATCTCGTAAACTGGTCCACTTAGGACTATCTATGGATGCCATACTAGATTTGCAATAAGACATTCGTTCACAGAAAACATTATCATTTCGAAAACATATCATAACGTATCGCTTTTGAACATACTTTCATAATAACATATCATTTACAGAAATGTTACTTACAGTGGGTTTCCGAAACCGATTGTACGGTCTTCACGCTTTGTCCTGCAATTAACAACATAATAACACATTTCTCAATACACGTTCTCATTAAATCATGTAATTCAGGCACTTCATTCTTCCTTTATTTCATTTCATGTTCATTCTATCTTTCTTTACTTTGATTCATACTCATTTCATGTTCATAAGATGATAAATGATGCAATTAATGTGCTAAAAATCATGTAAAACAACTTCCAAAAGTTTTCCTGAAAAGGTCCTCCGCTCGAGCTCCCCTTTGTCTGCTCGAGCGGACTGTACAATCTTTCAAAACTGCTGGGAGGCCGATTTCTCCGCTCGAGCAGGCTTCCCTACGCTCGAGCAGACAGAGCAAAACCCGAATTCTTGGTTCTTCTTCCCTCTTTCAAACTTCAATCTTTTCTTTACAAAATCAACTTCCAATACTTGAAATACAACCTCTCAAACACTTGGTCAACACTTTGATTAAACCATTACATCTTCAATCAAACTCAAATGCATCATATAGAAGATCAAACCCATGAAGTAGGATGAAAAACTATGAATATATACATACAAGCTTCATATCTCTATATCCATAGAGGTTCTTCTTCAAACACGCCAAATAATTATAAACCATGTCATGATGCTCAATTTAAACATAAATTCCCTTTCCTTTCACTTCCTTTCCATGAAATTATGGATGATTCAACTCTATTTCAAGAAAATAGAAGGGATTCTTACCTTAAACACTGGGATGGAGAAGCTTAGACTTGATTTCCCCTTCTTCTTCCTCTTCTTTTCTTGGTCTCTCTCTCTCCCACGAATTCTCTTCTCTCTCTCTCCTTTCTTCCAGATTTTTCTTTTCTTTAGTTGAGTCAAATGAGTCAATGAGCCTTATCTATAACCATCTATATCCATATATATCATATAAAGCAAGTTGTGCCATAAACTCAAACCAAACAGGACTTAGCGATTCAGACGAAATTCGGTCTTCAATTTAATTTCCCAAATGGTTCTAAAAATTTCCGGTATCACATAGACATGTTCAATTTCATTTTTTGAACCCATTACAGTCTTCGATTTCAGTCCCGAAGTCATAATTCCGATAGATATTGTTCTAATTCAAACAGACATTCATCAATTAAATCATACTAAAGCGTAATTAATTTCCGATAATTGTGGCACACGACTCCGGGTAATTACAGTAAGTAAACACCGTATTTACTTATCTGCCATCATCCAGGAGAATCCGAATAAGTGTCCGAGTGTTAGAACCCTAATGCATGAGAAATGGTAAGTAAATACCGTATTTACATATCTTCCATCATGCAGGAGAATCCGTATAGGTGTTCGAGTGTTCGAACCCTAATGCATGAGAAATGATAAGTAAACACCATAATTACATATCTTCCATCATGCAGGAGAATCCGTATAGATATCCGAGTGATCGAACCCAAATGCATGAGAAATGGTAGGTAAACACCGTATTTACATATCTGCCATCTTGCAGGAGAATCCGTATAGATATTAGAGTGTTCGAACCCTAATGGATGAGAAATGGTAAGTAAACACCGCATTTACAAATCTGCCACCATGCAGAAAAATCCGTATAGATGTTCGAGTGTTCAAACCGTAATGCATGAGAAATTGAAAGTAAACACCGTATTTACATATCTGCCATTATGCAGGAGAATTCGTATAGGTGTTCGAGGGTTCGAACCGTAATGCATGAGAAATGGTATGTAAACACCGTAATTACATATCTGCAATCATGCAGGAGAATCCGTATAGATATTCGAGTGTTCGAACCCTAATGCATGAGAAATGGTAACAAAACCCCGTATTTACGTATCTGCCACCATGCAGGAGAATCCGTGTAGGTGTTCGAGTGTTCGAACCCTAATGCATGAGAAATGGTACGTAAACACCGTATTTACTTATTTGCCATCATGGAGGAGAATCCGTATAGATATTCGAGTGATCGAACCCTAATGCATGAGAAATGGTAAGTAAACACCGTATTTACATATCTGCCATCTTGCAGGAGAATCCGTATAGATATTCGAGTGTTCGAACCCTAATGGAAGAGAAATGGAAAGTAAACACCGTATTTAAATATCTGCCATCATGCAGGAGAATCCGTATAGATATTCGAGTGTTCGAACGCTAATGCTAGAGAAATGGTAAGTAAACATCGTATTTACATATCTGCCATCATGCAGGAGAATCCGTATAGATGTTCCAGTGTTCGAACCCTAATGCCTGAGAAATGGTAAGTGA